>CAWUFW010023012.1:0-83789 GCA_963921515.1 Calotriton arnoldi | reverse complement strand
TACTTCGTTCAGTTACGTATTGTGCTCACCGACCGAGCCAGACCCAGAGAGATTTCCGACCGAATCGGACTCGTGCAGCCCGACCGAATGAGTACGATGCGCACGTATACCATCGGACTCGATTCGGTCGGACTCCCATTGAAGTCAATGGCAGCCTGTCGTACAACGCGTACGCGGGCTCCCATTGACTCAATGGGTGTGAGGCGGACAAGGGTGCCCCCTACAGCGTGTACGCGGCGAAGCGACTCGCGCCGTACACGCACAGGTAGGGGGGACCCATGGGTCCCCCTGTGTGCGACTCGCGCGGCTACGCGTACAGGGGGTCCGACACGGACCCCAAAGTACGGCTCCGACTGCTCTTTGGAGCCGGAGTGCGCGGCTCGGTCGGACTGCTCGCGGCACGCATCGTACTTACCCGGCCGGGGAACGTCTCCATTGCGCGGTGCGAGTCGAGTCCGAGCGAGTCGGTCGGTGCGGTTAGACCCGGGTACGAGTCGGTCGGAGCGGTCGGGACGCCCGGACGAGTCGGTCGGCGATTTCGCATCGTAATCGCTCGCCAGGACGCGCGTACGAATCAGTAGGGAAATAGGGCTCCGAATCGGATCCGGTTAGGCCGAATCCGATTCGGAGCCCTACCGGCCGAGATCGGAATCGGCCCCTTTGTGTTTGCTCTTTTGTAGTAACCTTTCTCTGGGAATTCTCACTACTCTTTTTGCTGTGGTACTTAAAATCTCCCTCTTGTATCCTCTGGTAAGGAACCTCTTAGTCATTTCTATCTGTGCACTCGCATGGCTTGTTTCAGTGTTGCATATTCTACTGGCTCTGAGGTACTCTCCGTGTGGTATGCTGTCTATTTGACTTCTGGGGTGAAAGCTCTTAGCGTGCAATAGGCTGTTCCCTGCACTGGGTTTCCTATAGAGTGAGGTAGTGATCTGTTTATCCACTATTTCAATTTTGACATCTAGGAATTCTGCTTGTGTTTTACTGATGTGGCTGGTAAATTTCAGATTCAGACTATTGGCATTTATTTCTTCTACAAATTTCTCTGCACTGCTGATTTCTCCCCGCCAGATATTAAAAATATTGTCTATAAAGCGGAGCCACAGGTAAGTGTTAGTGCTCCATTTGTCTAGTGGTGGGTTATTGAGTATCTGATCTTCCCACCACCCCATGTGTAGGTTTGCAAAACTAGGAGCGAAACAAGTACCCATGGCCGTCCCCTGCTGCTGTTCAAAGATGTCATAATTGTAGAAGAAAATGTTATGCTTGAGACACCATTGCATCATTTCAATAATCATGAGTTTGTGTTTAAAGAATCTGATGTGCCCTTCTTTGAGGAAGTGTTCTGTGCCTCTGATTCCATCCTCATGTCTAATGCTGGTATACAGTGATTGGACATCTAATGTCATTAATACAAAGTCATCTTCCCATACCATATTGTCCAGGTGTTTAATGAAATCTGTGGTATCCTTGATGTGTGAGGGAATATATTTTCATGGTCATATGGAAGTCTATGGCCAAAACGCGTAGGCCATTTCACGCTGCTGTGATGCACTTGGTGTAATGAATTAAATTCCAAAATAAACCGGTTTTGGATAATAAGCTGGAAGTGCCATGTCTATTTTCTGAAGCCGAAGGAAAGCCGAGTGAAGTTGAGGCTGGAACGTCTTCGTACACCTAGGAGAAACAGTGATAGAGTTCATATGCAATATATATATATATATTTGATGAAGATCGCGGCTGCGATCGAAACGCGTTAACTGAGTAGCAAATAAATCGTCTTTTTGAAAGTGAGCCAGAGCGTCCTGGTGCTTGTTCCAAGTACGGCAGGCGTGTTGAGGACATATATATATATATATATATATATATAGTATTTCACTCACCGCAATTGTTCTGCTACCAGATATTAAAGGCTTGTTGGGAGTGCACTCTGCACAAAGGAAACTTTTTTGAATGAATTATTCCGGCCGGCTCGGTCGGGGAGGAGCACCATTGCACAACAAAGCAAGTCTGTGGCTGCAGAAGAAAGGCAGCTGCAATTGGAGCAACAAGTTGGTTTGATTTGCGGAACAGCTGCAGAGTTTATTAATACCGGAAAGCTGAGGGGAAAACAAACAACTTTGGAGATTAAGAAATGAGCAAGTTCATTATTTTCCGACCTATTTAGGCAGGATGTGGACTCCAATTCCCGAGATGCAGTATAGAGGCCCACATGGGAAGCTATTTAAATTGGACAATTTGAATTGGAGGATCAACGGAAAGAACATTGCTGAAGACATGCTGCCTTTGAAAAAGGACATTTATGTTTGAAACGCGTCAGGCAAGGCATGTTACTCAGTATTTCACTCACCGCAATTGTTCTGCTACCAGATATTAAAGGCTTGTTGGGAGTGCACTCTGTGCAAAGGCAACTTTTTTGAATGAATATATATATATATATACATATATATATATATATATATATATATATATATATATATATATCACTGAAAAAACCATAGGTTTTAGGGACAGTTATAGTTAGTTGGACATTTCACTCATGCAAAGCCATAGAAATTCCCCCGTTATAGTTAGTGCAGCTAACTATAACTCCCGCCCCCGCAATGCACTGCTGATGACGTCACATATTACATCACTCATGACATGGTCAGTGACATCACTGATGACATCACTGATGACATCTCAAATGACATCACTGATGACATCACTGATGACATCACTGATGACATCATCCATGTGATAATTTGATGCATCTTCTCACACCCTAATATAACCTTTGATACACCCACTCTAAATTACAGACTGCCATTCTCAAAACCATAGACACTCCAACACCAATAACTACATACCCACTCACTGATTCTTAGGTCTACACACACATCCACTCACTCACCCGTACAGTCACTCATACTTACGGTCACTCAGTACAGGACTATCATATGCACTCATACACCTACATAGACACTCACACACCGCCACTCATCCATAGAGGTACTCACGCACCTAGTCAGTCATGCAAATAATTAATCACACTGCCATTTACTCACCTATACAGTTATACACACACCAGCTCACTTACTCATACAAATACTAGCACATTCTTACGCTCTTATACAATCACTGATACAAGTACACACTCATCCATACAGCCACTCTCACAATCACACACTCACTTATAGCCATTTATATACTCCAACACACATATATACTGCCTTTCACACATGTAGTTACTCACACATGTACCACTGAGATATACATTCACTCACTAACACACCCATACACACACTCACCCACCCATACAGTCCATCACAGATGCACTCTTGAAACCATGCACCCAGTGAATCACCCACTCACACATCTATGCACAGAGTCACACACACCCCACCCACACAAACACTCAGGCACCCATACAGATACTCAGACAACCAATCAATAACCCATGTAGACACTCATGTAGCTATTCACAAACCCATGCAGCCGCTTACACACCAACAGATAGACGGATAAGGACATTCGCACAGTTTAGTCACTAACCCATGCATTCAGTAAGATACGTTTAATCACTCACTTATAGAGTCAGTCACGCACCTACTAAATCATCCATTCAGACACTTATACACCCACTCATTCTTCAATACGCCTTTCCCTATATATATTAAACATATTTAAACTTTACAGAAACACACAGTCACTGGATGATGTCATCAGTGATGTAATTTGAGATGTCATCAGTGATGTCATCAGTGATGTCACTGACCATGTCATGAGTGATGTAATATGTGACGTCATCAGCAGTGCATTGCGGGGGCGCGAGTTATAGTTAGCTGAACTAACTATAACTGTCCCTAAAACCTATGGTTTTTTCAGTGAATTTCTAAGGTTTTTTAAATGCTAATTTCTAACTATAACATGCCTGAAACCTATGTTTTTTTTTAGTGAATATATATATATATATATATATATATACACACTGAAAAAACCATAGGTTTTAGGGACAGATATAGTTAGTTGGACATTGCACTCGTACAAAACCCGTGAAATTCCCCCGTTATAGTTAGTTGAGCTAACTATAACTCGCGCCCCCGCAATTCACTGCTGATGACATCACATATTACATCACTCATGACATGGTCAGTGACATCACTGATGACATCTCAAATGACATCACTGATGACATCATCTAGTGACTGTGTTTCTGTAAAGTTTAAATATTTTTAATGTATATAGGGAAAGGCGTATTGAAGAATGAGTGGGTGTATAAGTGTCTGTATGGATGATTTAGTAGGTGCGTGACTAACTGTATAAGTGAGTGATTAAACGTATCTTACTGAATGCATGGGTTAGTGACTAAACTGGGTGAATGTCTGTATCCGTCTGTCTGTTGCTGTGTAAGTGGCTGCATGGGTTTGTGAATAGCTACATGAGTATCTATATGAGTTATTGATTCGTTGTCTGAGTATCTGTATGGGTGCCTGAATGTTTGTGTGGGTGGGGTGTGTGCGACTCTGTACATAGATGTGTGAGTGGGTGATTCACTGGGTGCATGATTTGAAGAGTGCGTCTGTGATGGACTGCTTGGGTGGGTGAGTGTGTGTATGGGTGTGTTAGTGAGTGAATGTATATCTCAGTGGTACATGTGCGAGTAACTACATATGTAAAAGGCAGTATATATGTGTGTTAGAGTATTTAAAAGGCTATAAGTGAGAGTGTGTGATTGTGAGAGTGGCTGTATGGATGCGTGTGTGCTTGTATCAGTTATTGTATAAGAGCGTAAGAATGTGCTAGTATTTGTATGACTAAGTGAGCTGGTGTGTGTATAACTCTATAGGTGAGTAAATGGGTGTGTGATTAATTTTTTGCATGACTGACTAGGTGTGTGAGTACCTCTATGGATGAGTGGCGGTGTGTGAGTGTTTATATAGGTGTATGAGTGCATATGATAGTCCTGTACTGAGTGACTGTAAGTATGAGTGACTGGACGGGTGAGTGAGTAGATGTGTGTGTGTAGACCTAAGAATCAGTGAGTGGGTATATAGTTATTGGTATTGGAGTGTGTATGGTTTTGCGAATGGCAGTCTGTAAATAAGAGTGGGTGTATCAAAAGTTATATTAGGGTGTGAGAAGATGCATGAAATTATCACATGGATGATGTCATCAGTGATGTCATTTGAGATGTCATCAGTGATGTCATCAGTGATGTCACTGACCATGTCATGAGTGATGTAATATGTGACGTCATCAGCAGTGAATTGCGGGGCGCGAGTTATAGTTAGCTGAACTAACTATAACGGGGGAATTTCACGGGTTTTGTACGAGTGCAATGTCCAACTAACTATAACTGTCCCTAAAACCTATGGTTTTTTCAGTGAATTTCAAAGGTTTTTAAATGCTAATTTCTAACTATAACGTGCCTGAAACCTATGGTTTTTTCAGTGAATTTGTAAGGTTTTTTAAATGCTAATTTCTAACTATAACGTGCCTGAAACCTATGGTTTTTTTCAGTGAATTTCAAAGGTTTTGTAAATGACAATTTTTTAATTGTATTAATTGTTATATTTATTTTTTTGATACTGATTTACAACATTTTTTCAACTATTTATTTTTAGATATTTTATTTTTTAAATTACATTGTAATTACATTATACATTACATTACAAAATATACTTTCTCAGAATGAATTACTTTAGTTTAAATACTTTCCAAATAGGCAATAGACTTTTAAGTACAGTAGTTACAGTTGTTGCAATGGGCAACACAATTTCAAACACAATGCAACATTGAGCTCAATGTGAATTTCTACTTAAATGCAATTAGTTACTTTATGGATTACTTTTCTCACCACAGGACTGGATCCTAGATTCAGTCCTGGGACATCTCCTGTAAACAGTTGAGTAAAAGCGTTTTGCGTACAGTAGTGATTTTTAAGGAATATTATTGTATTTTAAAAGTTGACACTTGGAAACTTTTTCACATAGAATCACCAATGTTATCCTATGGGAGGAAATTCACTTAGCAGGTAAGTAGTGTTATCGTTACTTTTTCTTACTCAGTGGTGGATCCTGGAACCAGCACTGGTGCATCTCCTGTAAACAGTTGAAAGAATGCGTTTAAGTCATACAGGCGATTTTTAAGGAATATTTGTAGTTTGTGAAAATCGACACTTTGAAACTTTTCTGCTGAAAACCAGACAATGGATTCCTATGGAAGGAAATACAAGTTACTGGTAAGTACGGTTAGAATTACTTTTCAGGGTCAGTGCTGGGCTAAAAGATGCAGCACTGGGTTCTCTCCTGATAACAGGTGAGTAAATCGGAATTCATAGTTCGGCTGATTTTAGAGAAATATTATAAAGTTCCAAAACTCCACACTTAGAAGAATTTCCAAGTGAAACCAGTCAATGTTAGCCTATGGAAGGAAATTCAAGTTACTGGTAAGTACGGTTAAAATTACTTTTCAGGATCAGTACTGGGCTCAAAGATGCAGCACTGAGGTCTCCTGATAACAGGTGAGTAAATCGGAATTCGTAGTTCGGTTGATTTTAGAGGAATATTTGCACAATGGTGAAGGAAGGGGGTGGGGCCTGAGGTGACATGTCTGCAAACACGCCCTGTGGCGCGTTATAAGTTGGAGAATTAATTCCTCCTCAATCCTGAGGGTCCCTAGGGGCCAACTAGCCCACCAGGAACCTCCAGTATGCGCCAGGGGCTGCGTTGCAGAGAGGTGTACAGAGGCCACGCCCCTTTTACAACACTCTGCAACGCAGCTCCGTGGCGCTTACTGGAGGTACCTGGTGGGCTAGTTGGCCCCCAGGGACCCTCAGGATTGAAGAGGATTTAATTCCCCATCTTAAAATGCACCACGGGGCCTGTTTGCACACATGTCACCTGAAGCCCCGCCCCCTCCCTTCACCAGTGTGCAAAAGCACCCCGTGGCGCATTTTAAGTTGGGGGATTAAGTCCCCTTGAATCCTGAGGGTCCCTGGAGTCCAACTAGCCCACCATGTACCTCCAAAAAGCGCCACAGAGCTGCATTGCAGAGAGGTGTAAAAAGGGCGTGGCCTCTGTACACCTCTCTGCAACGCAGCCCCTGGTGCATACTGGAGGTTCCTGGTGGGCTAGTTGGCCCAGGGACCCCCAGTATTCAAGGGGAAATCGTCCCCATCTGCAAACGCGCCAGGGGACGCGTTTGCAGACTGCTGCAGGGTGGGGGCGGGGCCTCCGGCACAATGCCGGTCTTTTTTTTTTTTTGTATGGGAGGGGGGCTGCGTGGCCCCCCTTCCCTTGGCCTCTTTTGGCCCCGGGGACCCCATCCCCCGGGCATGAGGTTTTCATTTTTTTTTTTAAATTAAAATAAAACGGGAAGGGGGCCATGTGGCCCCCCTTCCCTGGGCCTATATTGGCCCCGGGGACCCCATCCCCCGGGGCATGCCCTCCTTTTTAAAAAAAAATTATATTTGGAGGGGGGCTGCGTGGCCCCCCTCCTCAGGCCATTTAAGGCCCTGGGGACCCCATCCCCCGAAGCCGGCCTTTCCTTTTTTGTTTTTCCAATTTTTTTTTGTTTGTTTTTGGGGAGGGGGGCCGCGTGGCCCCCCTCCCGGGCCACTACTTGCCCCGGGGACCCCATCCCCCGGGGCTGGCCCTCTCCGTTGGGGACTGTGGGGGGGTCCCCAATCTCCCCACAGTCCCGCCGGCTCCCCGCGTCCCTTGGGAGCCGGCATTGCTTTTCCACATGGGGAGCTGCTAACATGCAGCTCCCCGTGTGAAAAGCAATTTGCTTTGGATATTGGAAGCGAGAGCAGGTTTCCCTGCTCTCTCTTCCAATATCCAAAGCAGTTTGCAATGACAGGGCGAGAGCCGCGAGGCTCCCGTCCTGTCATAGCAAACTACAGTGTCCCGGTGGTAGGCACCCCGGGACACTGCAGGAGCCGGCCCTGGGGGGTGGCGGTCCCCAGGGCCATCAAGGGCTCCAGGAGGGGGGCCGCGCGGCCCCCCTCCCTTGAATTGACAGCCCCGGGGAGGTGGTGGTCCCCGGGGCTCCGTAACGGACCCCCACATTTATTTTCTATGTGCCCTGGGGAGGTGGTGGCACACGTTATTTAAAATTTTAAAAAGAAGCCCCGGGGGTGGCGGTCCCCGGGGCTGCGGGAGGGCAGGAGAGCCCTCCCGCACCATTTTTATTAAGCCCCGGGGTGGCAGTCCCCGGGGCTTGGAGGCCTTAGAGGCCCCCATATAAACAATAACCTTACCCCCCGCCTTCCCCCGGGACTTGGGCCACCCGGGGGCAAATTTGCATCGAAGCGCGGAAGACCGCGCTTCGATTTTTTTTTTTTTCGCCAGGATCCGCGCACCCTGAGCGCATCCTGCCGATTTTTTTTTTAAAAAAAATGCTTTTTTCTGCCCAGGGGGTCCTTGTGGGACCCCCTGAGCAGACCTAGGGGGTCAGGGTGTTTCTACCCTGCCCCCTTTGTGCGTTTTGCGCACTTGTTTCTGTCCCTCGGTTCTACCGAGGGACAAAATGGCTGCCAACACTTCCTGATTTGGAGTGTTGACAGCCAATTAGCATGCAGCTCGTGATCGGGAGGCTGCGCGAATCCGACGTGGCCATAGATATATATGTGATTTTCATTTTGATTTTCACAGGAACTACTGAACGGATTTACACCATTTAACAAAAAGGGTTCTTTCTGAACCAAGAACTACCTCTTTGCCAAATTTGGTGTAATTCCGTTCAGCAGTTCGGGCTGTAGCCGTGGCTAAAGTTTCGTATGGGAAAATGAATGGGGAAAACACGTTTTGGGACCCCCCTTTTTTCTCGGTTCTTGCTTGACGAATCACCCCGAAACTTTCAGGGTAGGAGCGGACCGGAGCGGGCCATAAAGTTTGAAAATTTCGCGAAGATTCGTCAACCGACGCAAGAGTTATTTCAAATAGAATGTTGCAGATTTCCTATGGAAAATAGGTCCTAACTATAACTATCTACTGGCGACCGCCAGTAGATAATATATATATATATATATATATATATATATATATATATATATATTACCTACTGGCAGCCGCCAGTAGGTAGTTATAGTTAGGACCTTGTTTCTATTCAAAAAGCATTTTTTCTTTTGCCAATATCTTTGGCGCCGGTTGACGAATCTTCGCGAAATTTTCAAAAGTAATGGGGCGCTCCGGTCAGCTCCTAGCTTAAAAGTTTTGGGGTGATTCGTCAAGCGGGGGCCGAGAAAAAAGGGGGGTCCCAAAACGGGTTTTCCCCATGTTAATTTCCATAGGAAATTTTGGAACAGGCTACAGCCCGAACTGCTAAACGGAATTACACCCAATTTGGCAAAAAGGTAGCTCTTGGTTCAGAAAGCGACCTTTTTTTAAATGGTTTAAATCTGTTCAGTAGTTACAGATAAATTCAAGAAATAACAAATATATATATCTGAGCACCGAGGAGGAGTCGCGACTCCTCCTGAGCACGAGCTGCTTCTGATTGGCTGCCAACACTCCAAACCAGGAAGTGTTGGCAGCCATCTTGTGACTCCATAACCGAGTCACAAGAAAACAGTAAAACAAAGATAAAAAACAAGAAAATGGGGCAGGGTACAAACACCCTAACCCCCTAGGCCTGCTCAGGGGGTCCCACAGGGACCCCCACGGCCAAAGAAAGAATTTTTTTTTAAAAAGAAAATCGGCCGAATTTGTGCTGGGTGCGTGAATCTGGCCGAGAAAAACAAAAAAACGAAGCGTGGGCTCCTGCGCTTCGTTTTGCATAAGCCCCCGGGTCGGCCAGGTCCAGGGACAATGAGCAGTTAATTAGCAGGGGCCCACAGGGGCCCCAGCAGCCCCGGGGACCGCCAACTCACTGGGGCTTTATTCATTATGTGTGGGGGGCACGCAGTCCCCCCGCAGCCCAGGGGACCACCACCTCCCCGGGGCTTCTAAAAAAATGTGTGGGAGGGCACCTGCCCCCCCACGCTGCCCCGGGGACTGCCACCTCCCCGGGGCATTCATTAATATGGGTCGGGGGCCTCGCGGGCCCCCGGAAGTCCCGGGGACCGCCACTTCCCCGGGGCATAAATTAAAATAAAGAAGTGTGGGGGGAGCTCCTGTCCCCCACACTGCCCCGGGGACCACCACCTCCCCGGGGCACAAAATGTTCAAATGCGGGGGTCCATTGCGGACCCCCGGGCTCTGGGGACAACCACCTCCCTGGGACTTTACAAATGTTGGGAGGGGGCCACGCGGTCCCACTCCTGGAGCCCTTGATGGCCCTTGGGAACGCCACCCCCCAGGGCCAGCTCCTGCAATGTCCCTGGGTGCCTACCCCGGGACATTGCTGTTAGCTATGGAAGGGCGGGAGCACGGCTCCCACCCTGTCATAGCAAACACTGCTTTGCTTCGTTGAAGCGAAAGCAGGAAATCTTCTCTGGCTTCAACAAAGCAAAGCAGGATTGTTTTTGAGCAAGGGGAGTTGCATGTCAGCAGCTCCCCTTGCCCAAAAGCAATGCCGGCTCCCGCAGGAAGCAGGGAGCTGGCAGGGACCGTGGGGGCATTGGGGCTCCCCCCACGGTCCCCAATGCTAAGGGCCGGCCCCAGGGGATGGGGTCCCCTGGCCCAGGAGTGGCCCGGGACGGGGGCCACTCGCCCCCTCCCCTTTAATTTAAAATACATTTTTAAAAAAACAAAAAATGGAAGGCCGGCCCCGGTGTTGGGGTCCCCGGGGCCATAATTGGCCTCAGAAGTGGGGCCACGCGGCCCCCTTCCAAAAAAATATTTTTTAAAAACCAAGGCTGGCCAGGCCCTAGTGGATGGGGCCATATTTGGCCCAGGGGAGGGGGGCCTTGCGGTCCCCCTCCCGGAAAAATGTTTATTTAAGAAAAAAAATGAGGCCAGGCCCCGGGGGATGGGGTCCCCGGGGCCAGAAGTGGCCCAGGGAAGGGGGGCCATGCGGCCCCCCTCCCAGAAGAAATAAAAAAATGTTTTAAAGAAAACGAGGCCAGGCCCTGGGGGATAGGGTCCCCGGGGCGAATAGT
The DNA here is from genome assembly GCA_963921515.1 of Calotriton arnoldi. Classification (NCBI taxonomy): domain Eukaryota; kingdom Metazoa; phylum Chordata; class Amphibia; order Caudata; family Salamandridae; genus Calotriton; species Calotriton arnoldi. Next base: position 72,763 of record CAWUFW010023012.1, on the reverse strand, counting down.
GACCCAGGGAAGGGGGGCCACGCGGCCCCCTTCCTGTTTTTTTAAATTAAAAATGCTCCGGCCCTGGGGGATGGGGTACCCAGGGCCCAAAAATAATTAAGGGAAGGGCGGGTCACACAGCCCCCTTCCAAAAAAGCAAAAGCCGGCATTCCCCGGAGGCCCCGCCCCCTCCATGCACCACTCTGCAAAAGCGCCCCCTGGTGCATTCTAAGTTGGGGAATTAAGTCCCCTTGAATACTGAGGGTCACTGGGGGCCAACTAGCACACCAGGTACCTCCAATAAGCGCCACAGAGCTGGATAGCAGAGAGGTGGTCCGAGGCCACGCCCCTTTTTACACCACTCTGCAAATGCGACTCTTATTGCACTGCTGGTGGGGCGATGAGGTCCTTTTGTGTCCTGAGGACCTCAGGACACAAGTGGACTTCATCCCCCAAGCAGCAGTGCGCAAGGAGGCGCGTTTGCAGAGTGGTGTAAAAAGGGGACGTGGCCTCGGACCACTCTCAGCAATCCAGCTGTGTGGGGCTTACTGGAGGTACCTGGTGGGCTAGTTGGCCCCCAGGGACCCTCATGAGGAAAGAAAACGTCATCCCCCAACCAAGAGAGCGCCAGGAGGTGTGTTTGCAGAGTAGTGGAGAAAGGGGGCGTGGCTTCTGTCCACCTCTCAGCAATCGCACTGTGTGGGCCTTACTGGAGGTAAGAGGTAGGCTAGTTGGCCCCTAAGGACCCCCAGCAGTGAAGGGGACTTCAATCCCCATCCAAGAGCGCACCAGGGAACATGTTTGCAGAGTGGTGGGCAAAGGGAGCGTGGCCTGTTATGAGAAATTAGAAATTCTGCTGTGTGGTAGGTATTGGAGGTAATAGGAGGGGTAGTTGACCCAAGGATGTCCTTGGGGGCCAACTACCCCTCTTGTTACCTCCAGTAAGTCCCACACAGTAGGATTGCTTAGACGTCTTCGGAGGCGACGCCCCCTTTCTCCACCACTCTGCAAACTCGCCTCATGGCAGACTACGGGAGGGGGAATGAAGTCCACTTTACTCCTGAGGGACTTTGGGGGCCAAGAAGCCCTCCTGGTACCTCCTTTAAGTCCTATGCAGTGGAATTCCTGAGCGCTGGTCGGAGGCCCAGCACCCTTTCTCTACCACTCTGCAACCAAACGTGACTACTAGTTATGTAAGCATCTTTCTGCACCTCTGACTAAGAGGTAGTTTTATCCCCCTGCCCTATTATGTACTAGGGCCTTACAGAGGAGGTCATTCCAATCAAATGGGTACCCCAAAGCATAGTGTTCCCTAGTGTATATAGGTGTTTTCACTGTATTCTAAGTGTCTTTTAGCATAGCACTGGCTCTAGGCGTGGTTAGTCAGAGTCAGTTACCACCAGTACCCGTCAGCAAAAAATTGGGGGCACAGGATGACTTTGCAACAAGGCCTCTTTCTGCACCTCTGTTGGTTCTTTCTGCATATCTCTTGCTTCTTTCTGCACTTTTCTTCTTCTTTCTGGACTTCTGTTGCCTCTTTCTGCATTTCTCTTGCTTCTTTCTGCGCCTTTCTTCCTCTTTCTGCACACGTCCTACCTCTGTAGGGATAGTTAGAAATTAGCATTTAAAAACCTTAGAAACCTTAGAAATTCACTGAAAAAACCTTCGGTTTCAGGGACGTTATAGTTAGTAATTAGCATTTAAAAAGCCTTTGAAATTCACTGAAAAAACCATAGGTTTCATGGACGTTATAGTTAGAAATTAGCATTTCAAAAACCATAGAAATTCACTGAAAAAACCACAGGTTTCAGGGACGTTATAGTTAGTTGGACATTTCTCTCGTACAAAACCAGAGAAATTCGGCCGTTATAGTTAGTTCAGCTAACTATAACTCGCGCCCCCGCAATGCACTGCTGATGACATCACACATTACATCATTCATAACATGGTCAGTGACATCACTGATGACATCATTGATGACATCCCAAATGACATCACTGATGACATCACTGATGACATAATCCACGTGATAATCTGATACACCTCCTCACACCCTAATATAACCTTTGAAACACCCACTCTAAAATACAGACTACCATTTTTGAAACCATAGACACACCAATACCAGTTACTACATACCCACTCACTGATTCCTAGGTCTACACACACATCCACTCATTCACCCATACAGTCACTCATACATGCTATCACACATCAATACAGCACTATCATTTGTACTCATACACCTATACAGAGACTCACACACCGTCACTCATCCATAGAGTTACACACACACCTAGTCAGTCATGCAAAGAATAAACCACACTCCGACTTACTCACCTATACAGTTATACACACACCACCTCACTTATTCATACAGATACTAACACATACTTACTCTCTTATACAATCACTGATACAAGCACACACTCATGCATACAGCCGCTCTCACGATCACTCGCTCTCATGTATAGTCATTTATATACTCCAACACTCACATATACTGCCTTTTACATATGTAGTTACTCACACATGTACCACTGAGACATCCATTCACTCACCAACACACCCATACACACACTCACCCACCCATACAGTCCATCACAGATGCACTCTTGGACCGATACACCCAGTGAATCACCCACTCACACATCTATGCACAGAGTCACACACCCCCCACCCACCCACACAGACACTCAGGCACCCATACAGATACTCAGACAACCAATCAATAACCCATATAGACACTAATGTAGCTGCTCACCAACCCATGCAGCCGCGTACACACCAACTGACAGACTGATACAGACATTCACACAGTTTAGTCACTAACTCATGCATTCAGCAAGACACGTTTAATCACTCACTTATACAGACAGTCACGCACCTACTAAATCATCCATGCACACACTCATACACCCACTCATTCTTCAATACACCTTGGCCTATATATATATATAAAACATATTTAAACTTCACAGAAACACACAGTCACTGGATGATATCATCAGTGATGTCATCAGTGATGTCATTTGAGATGTCATCAGTGATGTCATCACTGATGTCACTGTCCATGTCATGAATGATGTAATATGTGACGTCATCAGCAGTGCATTGCGGGGGTGCGAGTTATAGTTAGCTGAACTAACTATAACGTCCGAATTTCTCTGGCTTTGTACGAGTGAAATGTCCAACTAACTATAACGTCCCTGAAACCTGTGGTTTTTTCAATGAATATATATATATGTACAAATCAATGTGGCGGTTGCCACTGTGTAGTTATATGTGAGTCAGAGTATCCATAGGAATACATATATTGTATATATGTATATAATATAATATATGTTCACTGAAAAAAAGCAAAGTTTAAAGTTACAATGTAGGTAGATGAAAATGTCAGTTAAAACATATCATTTTAAACTAACAAAACCACTGAAATTCAACAGTAAGTGTTATCTTAAGTAGCTGTAAAGTAACTGCAACATGCGCTCCTGCCATGCACAGTTATCATCAATGATGTAATTTCACATACTGCAGTAATGTTATTAATGATGTCATAGAACATGTCAAACTTCTTGTATAGTCTTTGTTTTTTAGTGTACTATTAAAGTTTTTTTTAACAAAAATTAACATATAAGTACATTTCCTAAGTATAACTTTACTTTAACCTTTGTTAATTTTACTGAATTTCAATTTTTTTACACAAAACATTTTTTAACATAAAGTATGATGTCCATTACAATATGTGGCAGCCAGGCGCTGTGCCAAATTAGAGCAGGTGTCCAACCCATGCCATGCGCAGTCTTTTGCCACATGGGGCTGGACACAGGGTCTTCGCCCAACCCCCCCGCCGCCACGCACAGCTGACTATGTCATTTAACAATATAAAGGATGTCATCTTAAGTAAAGCAGACCTACTAGCTTTGTCAATCAAGGGTTTTATTTTAGGTAAGGCATACCTACTGGCTTTATCAAAGTGTCAGAACAGCAAAATATAAAAGCAGCGGGCTTATTGGCTTTTTCTAGGGGTAAGCACATCAACATATACAAAGCAGACTTATTAGCTTTGTCAAAAAGTCGCCAATAACTATAAACAAACGTATATTTAATAAATTCACACATTGCAATGTTAATAACAATTTACACTTCAAAATGCCTTTTGTTAATTGGGACCTGTATGTGATACAAATGTCCCCACTGCCAATCTTATTTGTATTTTGTATTACGCCTCAAGTTTCATTGTACAGCTTGTCTCTCTCTCTCTTTTCAACACTAGGATTATATCTCTTGGTAAAGGCAGCATGTAATGGTAATAGCAATCTTCATCCTGCTTAGGAGCAATACAAGAAACTAGAATGCATGGAGAGGATAGATGTAAGACCCCAAACACTTCAAAAGTCAAGAAGGTGATGAGGTTTTTCTCAATGAGCCTGTAATTTTTAACAATGTGCCCATTGAACAAGAATGTATCCCACAACCTCAATGTAATGAGAAGATATCAATACATGATCTGGTCATTATTTCAAATATGAAATAGAGCCTGCAGTGTAACCCAATGGTATGTTATAGAATCTTGAAGACACACTCCATTTTACATAGATTAATCGCACAAGGCTTTATTAGAATTGAAAGTGCGTGCTTTCTGACATCATTCATGTTCAGTTAGACAGTAGCATATCTTTCCAAGTCCAGAAACAACATTTTTCCTTAGTTTTTGTTGGAAGGTGGTTTATTAGTAGGGGTAAGCAGGTACCCACCACTAGTAGTAAGGTCACACTCACAATGAAAGGTCCAGTCAAGGTCTCAATACATTTTTCCCTCGCTCAAATCTTGGTAGCTGGCTGCGAGCATGCAGGCTTAAATTAGGAGACAGGAATGTAAAGCATTTAAAAACACCAATACATTAAATAAATAGGTCTGAACACACAATAAAAATCCAAAAACAATTTATAAACATAGGAAATATTTATGTGATTATAATGAAACCAAAATGACAAAAATCCAATGTAGGGAGCCAGAGATATGACTTTTTAAAGAATAAACAATTTCTAGTGTCTAAAAGCCAAAAGTGCCACTTTGGTACATCTGGTCGCGCTTGACTACGATGGACTGCAGGTCGATAAACTTAGCAGTAGGGCCCAGTCAAGTTTTACCTTCTGACTTAGTCAATTTGTGGGAGCTTTTTTTTTCAATGTCGAGCGAGGCTCATCATCAGGCTGGGTTTTGAATTGACGACGGTGGCTCAGCACGATGCCTCGGTCAACTCCTGGAAGTCTGGTTGATGACGAAAAGCTCAGGATCTTTAGTGGGGCAAACCTGAATCTTAGGCCGGGTCGCTGTTCAACATTGCTGGCTTGACTCTCGTCGATGGGTCGGTCACCTTATGGAGCTTTTTGACAAAAATTCTCCAAACTTCTCTAAACTTCTGGATCTTTTTCCAGAAGGAAATTTTGGTTTTCCTTGTGCTCACAACACCAATCCAAGGGTCAAGATGCTCTTAGATGGTCCTTGGGATGTTGGGACTATGTTTCACACTCAATTTGTTTGAGTGTGAGGTACGCAAACAATTTTGTTTCTTGATTTACACCTCTGCAGAGATCAACAAGATGATAAGATTTTCCTTTTAAAATATAGATAAAAAAGATTTTAAGAACTTGTAAATATATAACAAACAAATTAATTTGACAGATATCATGAAGACAATCAGGTCATTAATAATGGAAAGGTTATACCTAAAACATATGGGTTTTAAGAAGCGATTTCTGGCCTCTCCCACTACTTTATTGGAACAGAAGTAAAGCACATGAATTAAATCCTGGACTCCTCTATTACATTTATTGCATTTTCCTGTCCTTTCACTTGTGTCACTCCAGCTCTATGACAGGCATGTAAGGATACTACATCTCCCAGAATACATAAGACCAAATCCCCTGGACGCTGTCTAGGTGGGTTCTTCTTGGTGAGGATGATGTAGGAGGAGCTCTTTTCAACTATTGCTTTGAGAGAGCCCACTTCTTCTCTTCTTGAAGCAAGACAAAGTACTTAGGCCTGCAGTTCCAAAGGTTGTAGCAGGTGCATTAATTCATAGTGCAATCATTTGAGGTTCAGGCCAGGGTTCCAGCAGGGCAGTCCTTCATCTTCTTGTAGTTTCAGGCAGGGATCTGAGTTGCTGGGCAGCTCTCCCATATTTATCCAGGATTTCTGGGTGACAAGTAGGAGGGCACCCTGACCAATGGCATACATGGTGACCCCCAAAGTATGACAGCTTCCTCCAAAGTATGTAATATTCTTGTCCCAGAAAGCACTATTCCTGTAAAATCCAAAATGGAGAAACTCTCTCCTGCAGTTCAGGATCTGACTAAGCCGACCTACTGGTGTGGCTAAGTTTCCATAACACTCCCCTTCCAGTCCCTCTGCTATTTCAATTACTGGGGCCCCTCTCTGGATGGGGGTACAGGAAGCAGGGGTGAGCCTTTGCCCTGTCCTGATATTCTCTCTTTGAAGACCAGTTGGGCTACCCAGCCCCCTTCCTGCCTTTTGCTCTGCAGCTTGCAGATCTCCTCCCACCAGATGCCCTATGTCTGTATGCAGGCCACTTCACACCTCATCAGAGCAGTTTGGCTCAGCCTGTCAAAGACTGACCTATCATAAGAGGCTGTTGAAAGAATTGATTTTAGTACAAAAGAAAAGCAAGTTCTATAACTTATTTTCTGTGATAGTTATAATAAATCTAACCTTGGCAAGTGGTTGATATTTATTCTTTATACTTAATAAAGTATTCCCATGTTAGCCCAAGGAGCAATTGTGCTACAATGGGGAGAAAAATACAAAATTGGGAGTTTTTCCCTCACCAGGGCATATAGAACATCTTTCATAATGTCCCTGATAATATTTAGAAGGTACACTACCCCTGGAGCACCTAGGAGAGACCTTAGGGGTGACGTATATGTAAAAATAAGGTAATTTGAGACTTTGAAAGTACCTTTAATTTCAAAGTCGAATTTGCATAGAATTTACTTTTAAAAGCAGCCTGCAAAGCAGAGTTAACTTTAAAGTGAAAGCAGACAACACAGCAGTGCACAATTAGGTGCATTAAATATGCTGGACCTCTAAACCTTCATGTCCTACCATATACTAGGGGCTTGCAGGTAGTCCTACCAATTGTAATTACACCTAATTACCATATACCTTTTACACAGAGCACTGGCCCTGGGTTTGATTAGTTTATCCCAGGGCACAATCAGAGTCAGGAATCACTGGCATCAATCAAGAAATGGGGTGATCAGTGCAAAAAGGATGACTTTCTCACGGTTTTACAATCTGAACTTGCTGAATTATTCATACTATGCAAATGCGAGTCTGACAAGAATGTAATTTCTAACATTATGAGGAGGGATCACGCTATTCATCCTAAAATGTGTCTGAAGGCAGAGAAAATGCGGAATATGTGACATACCATTCTCATATGTGAGCTCTGCTGGTGCTGAAATTCCCTTAGATAATTATACTTAGCAATTTAAATGCCTGGATTAAAGACTAATCTGATGGCGTTGCAATATAAATCTTTGGTCACCATGTGTGACCATGCAGATCTGTACAATTTGGTAGTTCTCAGCCTACTGGCAGTGTAACCTATCTCCATTGAATATCTGTCTAGCGCACACCAAGTATTCATTGGGATTGCAACCACTGAAGAGACAGATCCATAAGGATGATAAACACCATGCAAAGAATCTGTAAATCTGGCTTCTGAAACTGTGTATTCATGTGCTTTGGTCATGAAGAACCATGCCCATGGCACATTGCAGAATGGTGAAATAAAAATAGGTCACTGTCACTGTTCAAGAAAATAGGCAGCCTAGTAGATCATGGTTAGAAATAGGGGTCTCTAGTTGGCAGAGGTAGGTACCTTTGTCCAAATAGGGATCCTTGCTTTTAGTCAGAGTAAGGGGGATACACTCCTAAAATAACCCCTGCTCACCCCCTTGGTAGCTTGGCATGAGCAGACAGGCTTATCTCAGAGGCAGTGTGTAAAGCATTTGTGAACACATACAGTAATACAGTGAAAACACTACAAATGGACACCACACCAGTTTAGAAAAATAGTAAATCTTTATCTAAACCAACAAGACCAAATACGATAAAAATTCCAACATACAATACTCTTGAAAAATAGTAATTGTGCAAAATAACCTTTACATTGCAGAAAAATAAATAAAACACAGTTCTTCCGACTCGGTAGCTCCTCCTGGGGCTACCGCGATACTGAATACAACAATTCCAGGCGACCGCTTCGATACGGGCCAGCTAAAGCGTCGACAGACTCGGACACAGTGCCTTTCTTGTTGCGACCAATACATCAGTGCGAGTCGGTCGGGGCAAACGTCGCGGTCGCATTGCGAAATGGAGCGTTGCAGCGGCCGATGTCCTTCCGATTCAGTGCATGCATCGGCTCGTTGACGGAGTCGGTGAGACTAGGGCTTGCGTTGAAGGGTGAGACGATGCCCGCTGCGGTGCTGGCAGGTCACAGTGCGGCGACGGAGCCGGTTGATGTTCGGTTCGGGCAGCGACGGAGTCGGTGATGTCCTTGCAGCGTGTAGAGAAGCGGTGCACCACAGGACATGGTGCAAGCAGAAGCTCGTTGATGGAGTCGGTGAGACCAGGGTTGCGTTGCGAAGCGAGGCGTTACTCTCCGCAGTGCTTTCAGGACATGGAATCCTGCGACGGACTCGATGACAGAGTCGGTTACCCTCTTTCTTCTGCGGAGACGATCAGAGACGGTGCCCACAGACACAGGGAGGTATTTGCTGTTTCTGTGACCTCTAGAACAGGGGGCAAGCTCAGTTCAAGCCCTTGGAGATCTTTTCTTCAAGCAGGGGGACAAAGCAAGCAGCAAAGTCCTTTTCTCCTTTCCTTGGCAGCAAGTAGCCACTGCAGACCAACCCTAGACAGCAATCAGCACAGGGGCAGTATTCGTCCTCAGCTTCTCCGGCTCTTCTCCTTGGCAAAGGTTCCTCTTGATTTTACGGAAGTGATCTAAAAGTCTGGGCACCTCTTTTTATACACCCAAATCCTTTGTTCTCTGAAGGCAGAGAGTGTCTGTACCGAGCCAAAACCAGTTCTGTCCTCACTGGTGTAGCTTCCTGGCAGGAGGTGGAGACAGCATTGTGGAAGGCAGACAAGGCCCATTCAGGTGAAAGGAAATCTCCTCCTCCTACTCTAAATGCAGCACAGGTCTATTCAGCCCAGCCCTGACTCATTAGGCTCTGTGGAGCCACTGCTGCTCCCCAGCCCCCGTCAGCCAAAAGCCAGACAGGCAATACACAAACCAGGCAGGGGCATACTGGATGGCTAAGTGAGAAAATACCTACTTTCTAAAAGTGGTATTTTCAAACACAGAATCATATCAAACTTTATTTTCCTACCTTGTTCCCAGGAGCATTTATGTTTATAAGATGTTATAAAGAAACTCCACTTTCTGTCCTATGGGAGCAGGTAGCCTTGCAATAGTGAAAAACTAAATTGGCAGTTTTCACTATCAGGACATGCCACACATATCAGGGCATGTCCTACCTTTCACATACAATGCACCCTGCCCACAGGGGTACCTTGGGCATACCTTAGGGGTGACTAATATGTAGAAAAGGGAAGGTTAGGGCCTGGCAGGTGTGTGCGCTTGCCAAGTCGGCATGTCAGTACCGGACTGCCCATAGGCTCTGCAATGGCAGGCCAGAGTTACATTTACAGGCTGCTTATGTGGGTGGCACAACCAGTGCTGCAAGCCCACTAGCAGCATTACGGACCGTGGGCACACACAGTGCACTGTACTAGGGGACTGACTAGTAAATCAAATATGCCAATCATGGAAACACCAATTCATAACAGTAATTTACCAAGGGAGCACTTGCACTTTGGCACTGAATAGCAGTGGCAAAGTACCCAAGGCATCTAGACCAGCAAAAACGAAGTCCAACACACAGAAAAATACAGGAGGCAAAGGCTAAAAAATACAGGGAAAACCCATGCCAATGATGCCAGGTCTAACAATCATACTTATTACTTTCTTGAGGGTGGGTTTTATCAGCATTAAAGAAAGGTGCTCAATATTTTTTGCTGATACGAACGGGTGCACTAGAGCTATTACGGCTCCAGAATGATTTCCCTATCAGTAATGTGCCCTATAGGAAACCTTCCCTTTGAGAACTTTATTACATTCTCCTATATGGCATTGAGAGGATAATTGGTAGGGGTGGGAGGTAAACTCTGCCAGCAGAGTTCATGGAGTTTTGCCACTCCTCACTCTGCACTCCACTTGGAGTGCAGAGTTGGGAGTGCAGAGTTGGACAAAAACTCCACTGAGTGCCGCGTGGCATAGTTTACCATTGCCCACCCCTAGTAAACAGTACTATGCGCCTGCGTAGCCTGAGCACAGATCCGGTTTGACTGAGAAACACTCACCATTAAGCAGTCTGCCTTCGTGAAAATGTCAGTCTCCTCCTGGGCAAGAGTGTTACAAGCAGAAGCAAGAGGTCCTTCCTGAGTCCAATGCAGAGAAGGAGCATAAACAGTTTAAAAGCACTGGTACCGGAACAAATAGGCTCAAACACACAGCTGTACGGCTGACTGGGGTTGCATAGACTAGAAGGTAAGTAAGAATGACTTCAATCAGCATGCTGTCGATAGCTTAATGTTCTATGCCTTGAACCATGGTAACACGCCTCAAGGCAATACAGGAGTAAAACTCAGAGACCTCAACACAAGGGAATACAACTCTGCCCTAAATACAATAAGTGTTAGCAGAGCCACTTGCCTCTCACCTCCACCTGGTGGGCGCCACCTGTGTCATTGCTGATCATTACAGAGATGCTGGAATTAGAACTCTCCCACGGTAGGTGAGCAAGGCCAAAGATGGCCTCCCCCGGCAGCCTCTAATGAGACTCCCAAGTCTTACATACCATCGCCTCCCCCTCTCGCCACATTCACCAGAGAAAATGTTTTCCTCACAAGCCTCACAAAACAGATTTAGAAGAAAGCAGAGCCAGTTCGAAATGTGGTGCGCAAATGCCATTCGTGATATACAGTGTTATTGTCACTCTCAGCTCCATTACTATGGGAACATCGCACAATGATTTATGCATGAGTGTCAGGAATATGCCCTTTTCATCTCTGTCACTTATTGTGCTTTCACGTCTGCTGTTACTCTTAACAACAGAGAATTTCCTTGTGGCAATCTGCTTGATTATGTAGCTGATATTGCTCACTAATGTCTGATATTCAGAAGTCACTGAAGCAATATTGTTATATGTCCAGAGCAGGCCCATTATTGTTTCCCCTATGTTAGCATGAGTATGTTGCAGACTGACCTCTGCTGTGAGCACATTACTATACAAACGTATTTTGCTTTGTGCCACACTGTACTTTCACACTGAACCTGCAGTTGTTTACGTGTTCTGTTCTTTCCTGGGATTTAGTCTGCACACCGTAGATAAGGTCAAACAACAATGCCCTTTGTTATTTTGTTCTGGTCAGGCCTCAGCACCCAGACAAAACACACATATGCAACTGTTGTTTGGGATCACGTAATTTATCAATTAGCTATGTACAGAATAGGTAATAACACACTTGGAGAGGGATCTTTCGAGGGAAGAGATTGTGACAGCACCTGAGATGTAGAAATTTCATCTATGCATGCTAAAGCAGGGGATCTTCTGCCAACACCCAGCGATCTTCTGGTATAAAATCACTTTGCTTCTGTAGAAGGGGAGGGTGTTAGGCTACTCTGTCTTGTATAATGACAGCTCCTTTTACGATTTATGGACTATTTACTATGCTGACCATATTTGTGTTAGGCATTTTCTTACTTATTGTGGAACGTATACTGCATACTAGAGCACGATAGGTAAAAAAACAGTGTAAACTTTTCTCATGACTCTCTCAGATCATATTGTGGACTAGTGAGAGTGTGAAAGTGAAAGGGTATGTCCTGCAACCGCGATTCCTGAGAGGGTCAGGAGTGTTGTGTTCTGGGGTGTCTAATCACTTGTTCCTCTGTGAGTGAGTAGGAGGGCAAGTGAGACACTATAGCTAGTCAGACCCAGGATCATGGGTACTCAGGTGGTAGGATGACTCAGTCCCTGCCTACTAAGGTTTTATGATTCCAAGCATAGTTCTGTGACTCCCGAGAATCCCTGCAACATGGTGCCACCAACGTTTGGTCTGGTACTTATTTATGGGACCCCTGAGTAGCGTTTGTGCTTGTCCACCATCCCTCGCACCGTTTCCCAGAGATATCCATGGTGGGAGGGCTTTGCCTCCTCAGTTTGTATGGATCACCTATTGCTGTTAGTTTTTCAAGCTTCAATTTTAAAAGGTTTTTGACCCATTTTAGTGCTACTGTTTTAATCCCTTTCTTTTGCTTAATGGCTCAACCTGTTGCGATTCAGGCTTATTGCCGCACGGTGGTTACTCAACATTTGTTGCAGGATTGAGTCCCGAATGCGGGGTCTCCATTTGTTTTTGTAGTCGAGGCGGATTCTGTGTACCGCTTCGAAGTGTTTTACTCCTGGGTTACATTTCCCTCTGTGGATGCGATTGATAATTCTTTCCATGCTTATACAGTTGCAGCTGTTCCAGCAGCTTATTGCCCTAATGCAGTTGTTGAAGTTCCTCTTACAGCCTGGGAGCACCAGATTTGGTTTAATGATGCCCTACCCCATCCTATTACTACTGTTTGATTGGGCCCCTTAAGTATTGATAGGGCCACTTGGCCTATGTTGGCCGGTTTTACTCCATACCCTAATCATATTAACATCAATTTGGCAGAAGTATGTTTGCTGTATGCTCAGGCGTTTCTTCTTTATAGATGCCTGATCCAATTTGTTGCCCATGCCTTTCTTGCGGCTCCACCTGGGGCTGCGCCACATGTGCAAGCTGCGCATGGTGGGGGTCCTGTTATTAGTATCGTTATTATTAATTCAGTTATGGGCAAACTCCTCAGAATCGTGAAGACTTTCCATTTTGGATTGCACAGAAAATTGATCAGCTTAACCCCTTCGCTGCTAGGCCTTTTCCCCCCCTGTGCTAAGCCTTTTTTTGGCTATTTGGGGTAGTGCGCGCTTAGGCCCCTGTAACTTTTTGACCACATAAGGTATCCACGCCAAATTTGCGTCCTTTTTTTCTAACATCATGGGGATTGTAAAGGTACCCAGGGTTTGTGGATTCCCCTTGAGGGGACCCAGAAATTAGCCAAAATACAGAAAATCTTGTTTTTTTGGGGAAAAATGCGAAAAAAGGGCTACAGATGAAAGCGTCTTGTTTTTTCCCTGCAAATGGCATCAAAAAAGGGGTTGTGGTGCTGAAATCACCATCTTCCCAGATTTCAGGGACAATCAGACTTTTGTCAGAAAACCAACTTTTTTTACACAGTTTTGGCATTTTTCTGGGACATAGCCTATTTTTGCTATTTTTTGTGCTTTCAACCTCCTTCCAGTTAATGGTAGAAATGGGTATGAAACCAATAATGGATCCTGGAAAGCCATACATTTCTGAAAAGTAGACAAATTTCTGAATTCAGCAAGGGGTCATTTGTGTAGATCCTTAAAGTTTTCCTTATAGAAACTAACAGTTAAATGAAGGAAAAATTGAAAATTAGTTGAAAAAAACAGCCATTTGTGTCAACGTTTTCACCTGTAACTTCTTCTAATTATGACAGCTATTTGAAAGCAATATACCGTTATATCCGCTGGACCTTTCTGGTTGTGGGGATATATAGGACTTGTAGGTTCACCAAGAATCCGATGAACCCAGAGCCAATAACTGAGCAGCATCTTGCAATGGTTTTTTATTATGTACCGGGTATATAGCAATTATTTTGGGAAAATGTATACATGGAAAAATAGTTATGAAAGACACCTATGTATTTCTGAAATGGGAACAAAATGTAGATTTTAGAAACAGTAGATATTTGCACATTTCCGAAATTGGGAGTACCCATACTAGCATGAGAATTATAGGTCATTTTTCAAAATGACTTATTTTTTACACATTGTCTTTCATTTGGAAGGCAGAAATGCATCGAAAGTCAATAGGTAATAACAGTTGCTCTACAATTCTGTGTTACCCTAAGTCTCCTGATAAAAATGGTACCTCACTTGTGTGGGTAGGCCTTGTGCCCACAACAGGAAGTGGCTCAAAATGCAACGTGGACGTACCACATTTTCACAATGAAAAATTACCCTTTTTTTGCAAAGTGCCTAGCTGTAGTTTTTGAACCCTAGCTCTGCGGGCACTTAGGGAAACCTAGCAAACCTATACATTTTTAAAAACTAGACACCCAGGGAATTCAGGATGGGGTGACTTGACTGGCTCTCACCAGGTTCTGTTACCCAGAATCCCTTGCAAACCTAAAAAATTGGCAAAATAAACACATTTTCCTCACTTTTCTGTGGTGGAAAGTTCTGGAATCTGCGTAGATCCACAAAATTCCACCCACCCCGCGTTCCCCGAGGTCTTCCGAAAAAAATGGTACATCACTCGTGTGGGTAGGCCTAGTGCCCGCGACAGGAAGCAGCGCAAAACGCAACGTGGACGCACCACATTTTCACAGTGAAAAATGACCCTTTTTTTGCAAAGTGCCTAGCTGTAGTTTTTGAACCCTAGCTCTGCCGGCACTTAGGGAAACCTAGCAAACCTATACATTTTTGAAAAGTAGACACCCAGGGGAATCCAGGATGGGGTGACTTGACTGGCTCTCACCAGGTTCTGTTACCCAGAATCCCTAGCAAACCTAAACAATTGGCAAAAAAAACAAATTTTCCTCACTTTTCTGTGGTGGAAAGTTCTGGAATCTGCGTGGATCCACAAAATTCCACCCACCCCGCATTCCCCAAGGTCTACCGAAAAAAATGGTGCCTCACTCGGGTGGGAGGCCTAAGTACCCGCGACAGGCAAGGGCCCACAACATATTGAGGCGACCTCAAAATGGCCTATCACAAAACGACCTGGTTTTGCAAGGGGGGTCCCATGACGTTTTGGCCCGGGGCTCGGCGGCCACCTAGGGAAACCTACCAAACCCACACATTTCTGAAAAGTAGACACCCGGGGGATTCCAGGGAGGTATGGCTTGCATGGATCCCCCAACGTTTTCTTGCCAGAATCCCCTGCAAACCTGACATTTTGCTGAAAAAATCCCTTTTTTCTACATTTTTGTGTGGTAAAGTTGTGGCATCACGGGGCTGACACAAATTTCCTACCACCCAGCGTTCCCCAGGTCTCCCGATAAAAATGGTGCCTCACTCGGGTGGGAGGCCCAAGTACCCGCGACAGGCAAGGGCCCACAGCGTATTGAGGCGACCTCAAAATGGCCTATCACAAAACGACCTGGTTTTGCAAGGGGGATCCCATGACGTTTTGGCCCGGGGCTCGGCGGCCACCTAGAAACCTACCAAACCCACACATTTCTGAAAAGTAGACAGCCGGGGATTCCAGGGAGGTATGGCTTGCGTGGATCCCCCAACATTTTCTTACCCAGAATCCCCTGCAAACCTGACATTTTGCTGAAAAAATCCCTTTTTTCACACATTTTTGTGTGGTAAAGTTGTGGCATCACGGGGCTGACACAAATTTCCTATCACCCAGCGTTCCCCCAGGTCTCCCGATAAAATTGGTGCCTCACTCGGGTGGGAGGCCCAAGTACCCGCGACAGGCAAGGGCCCACAACGTATTGAGGCGACCTCAAAATGGCCTATCACAAAACGACCTGGTTTTGCAAGGGGGGTCCCATGACGTTTTGGCCCGGGGCTCGGTGGCCACCTAGGGAAACCTACCAAACCCACACATTTCTGAAAAGTAGACACCCGGGGGATTCCAAGGAGGTATGGATTGCGTGGATCCCCCAACATTTTCTTACCCAGAATCCCCTGCAAACCTGACATTTTGCTGAAAAAATCACTTTTTTCACACATTTTTGTGTGGTAAAGTTGTGGCATCACGGGGCTGACACAAATTTCATACCACCCAGCGTTCCCCCAGGTCTCCCGATAAAAATGGTGCCTCACTCGGGTGGGAGGCTCAAGTACCCGCGACAGGCAAGGGCCCACAACATATTCAGGCGACCTCAAAATGGCCTATCACCAAACTACCTGGTTTTGCAAGGGGGGTCACATGACCTTTTGGCCCGGGGCTCGGCGGCTACCTAGGGAAACCTACCAAACCCACACATTTCTGAAAAGTAGACACCAGGGGGATTCCAGGGAGGTATGGCTTGTGTTGATCCCCAACGTTTTCTTACCCAGAATCCCCTGCAAACCTGACATTTTGCTGAAAAAATCCCTTTTTTTCACACATTTTTGTGTGGTAAAGTTGTGGCATCACGGGGCTGACACAAATTTCCTACCACCCAGCGTTCCCCCAGGTCTCCCGATAAACATGGTGCCTCACTCGGGTGGGAGGCCCAAGTACCCGCGACAGGCAAGGGCCCACAACGTATTGAGTCGACATCTAAATTGCCTATCACAAAATGTTTTGGGCCCTTGCCTGTCGCGGGTACTTGGGCCTCCCACCTGAGTGAGGCACCATTTTTATCGGGAGACCTGGGGAACGCTGAGTGGTAGGAAATTTGTGTCAGCCCTGTGATGCCACAACTTTACCACACAAAAATGTGTGAAAAAAGTGATTTGTTCAGCCAAATTTCACGTTTGCAGGGGATTCTGGGTAAGAAAACGTTGGGGGATCCACGCAAGCCATACCTCCTTGGAATCCCCCGGGTGTCTACTTTTCAGAAATGTGTGGGTTTGGTAGGTTTCCCTAGGTGGACGCCGAGCCCAGGCCAAAACGTCATGGGACCCCCTTGCAAAACCAGGTCGTTTTGTGATAGGCCATTTTGAGGTCACCTCAATACGTTGTGGGCCTTTGCCTGTCGCGGGTACTTGGGCCTCCCACCCGAGTGAGGCACCATTTTTATCGGGAGACCTGGGGGAACGCTGGGTGGTAGGAAATTTGTGTCAGCCCCGTGATGCCACAACTTTACCACACAAAAATATGTGAAAAAAGGGTTTTTTCAGCAAAATGTCAGGTTTGCAGGGGATTCTGGGTAAGAAACGTTGGGGGATCCACGCAAGCATACCTCCCTGGAATCCCGGTGTCTACTTTTCAGAAATGTGTGGGTTTGGTAGGTATCCCTTGGTGGCCGCCGAGCCCGGCCAAACGTCATGGGACTCCCTTGCAAAACCAGGTTGTTTTGTGATAGGCCATTTGAGGTCGCCTCAATACGTTGTGGGCCCTTGCCTGTCGCGGGTACTTGGGCCTCCCACCCGAGTGAGCACCATTTTTATCGGGAGACGTGGGGAGCGCTGGGTGGTAGGAAATTTGTGTCAGCCCGTGATGCCACAACTTTACCACACAAAAATGTGTGAAAAAAGTGATTATTTCAGCTAAATGTCAGGTTTGCAGGGATTCTGGGTAAGAAACCGTTGGGGATCCACGCAAGCCATACCTCCCTGGAATCCCCCGGATGTCTACTTTTCAGAAATGTGTGGGTTTGGTAGGTTTCCCTAGGTGGACGCCGAGCCCGGACCAAAACGTCATGGGACCCCCTTGCAAAACCAGGTCGTTCTGTGATAGGCCATTTGAGGTCGCCTCAATACGTTGTGAGCCCTTGCCTGTCGCGGGTACTTGGGCCTCCCACCCGAGTGAGGCACCATTTTATCGGGAGACCTGGGGAAACGCTGGGTGGTAGGAAATTTGTGTCAGCCCTGTGATGCCACAACTTTACCACACAAAAATGTGTGAAAAAAGTGATTTTTTCAGCCAGATTTCAGGTTTGCAGGGGATTCTGGGTAAGAAACGTTGGGGGATCCACACAAGCCATACCTCCTGGAATCCCCGGGTGTCTACTTTTCAGAAATGTGTGGGTTTGGTAGGTTTCCCTAGGTGGCCGCCGAGCCCGGGCCAAAACGTCATGGGACCCCCTTGCAAAACCAGGTCATTTTGTGATAGGCCATTTTGATGTCACCTCAATACGTTTTGGGCCCTTGCCTGTCGCGCGTACTTGGACCTCCCACCCGAGTGATGCACCATTTTTATCAGGAGACCTGGGGGAACGCTGGGTGGTAGGAAATTTGTGTCAGCCCGGTGATGCCACAACTTTCCCACACAAAAATGTGTGGAAAAAGTGAATTTTTTCAGCAAAATTTCAGGTTTGCATGGGATTCTGAGTAGGAAAACGTTGGGGGACCCACGCAAGTCATACCTCGCTGGACTCCCCCGAGTGTCTAGTTTTCAGAAATGTGTGGGTTCGGTAGGTTTCCTAAGATGGCCGCCGAGCCCAGAGCCAAAACCTCACTGGTGTGGGTGGTTCAAGTACCCGCAACAGGCAAGGGCCCAAAACGTATTGAGGAGACATCAAAATGATCTATCACAAAACAAGCTGGTTTTGCAAGGGGAGTCACCTGGGTTTTTGGCCCCGGGCTCGGCGGCCATCTTGGGAAACTTACCAAACCCACACCTTTCTGAAAACTAGACACCCGGGGGAGTCCAGCAAGGTATGGCTTGCGTGGATCCCCCAACGTTTTCATACCCAGAATGCCCTGCAAACCTCAAATTTAGCTGAAAAAAAACACTTTTTTCTCAGATTTCTGTGTGGGAAAGTTCTGGAATCTACGTGGATCCACAAATTTCCTACCACACAGTGTTCCCCCATGTCTCCCGATAAAAATGATACCTCACTCGCGTGGGTGGGTCAAGTACCCGCACAGGAAAGGGCCCAAAACCTATTGAGGGGATATCAAAATTACCTATCACAAAACAACCTGGTTTTGCAATGGGGGTCCCATGAGTTTTTGGCCCTGGGCTCGGTGGCCATCTAGGGAAACCAACCAAACCCACACATTTCTGAAAACTAGACACCCGGGGGAGTCCAGCGAGGTATGGCTTGCGTGGGTCCCCTAACGTTTTCCTACCCAGAATCCCCTGCAAACTTCAAATTTAGCTGAAAAAAATCACTTTTTTCTCAAATTTCTGTGTGGGAAAGTTCTGGAATCTACTTGGATCCACAAATTTCCTCCCAACCAGCGTTCCCCCGGGTCTCCTGATAAAAATGATACCTCACTCGCGTGGGTGGGTCAAGTACCCGCGACAGAAAAGGGCCCAAAACCTATTGAGGCAACATCAAAATTACCTATCACAAAACAACCTGGTTTTGCAAGAGGGGTCACCTGGGTTATTGTCCCCGGGCTCAGCGGCCATCTTGGGAAAATACCAAACCCAAACATTTCTGAAAGCTAGACACCCGGGGGAGTCCAGCGAGGTATGGCTTGCGTGGGTCCCACAACGTTTTCCTACCCAGAATCATCAGCAAACCTCAAATTTAGCTGAAAAAATCAGTTTTTCCATACATTTTTGCGTGGGATCACCGTGCCGGCACAAATGTCCTACCACCCAGCGTTCCCTTTGTTCTCCCGAGTAAAATGAACCCTCACTTGTGTGGGTGGGCCAAAGGCCTGTGACTGGGAAAAGCCCAAAACATAGGGATTTAGGGTATAGCACCGAGAATTCTAAGCGCTACATTTTTTTAAAAATACGTTTTTAGCCAGATCTGGTTTGGACACAAACACAAGTGAGGTATCATTTTACTCGGGGGAACAAGGGCAACGCTGGGTGGTAGGACATTTGTGCCAGCACGGTGATTCCACGCAAAAATATGTGGAAAATATGTTTTTTTCAGCTAAATTTGAGGGTTGCAGGGGATTCTGGGTAGGGAAACGTTGGGGGATCCACGCAAGCCATACCTCATTGAACTCCCCAGGGTGTCTAGTTTTCAGAAACATGTGGGATTGGTAGGTTTCCCTAGATGGCGACGAGCCCGAGGCAAAAAAACCAGGTGCCCCCCCCAAACCAGGTAGTTTTGTTATAGGTAATTTTGAAGTCTCCACAATACGATTTGGGCCATTTCCTGTTTCAGCCACTATGCCTACCCACACAAGTGAGGTACCATTTTTATCGGGAGCCCTGGGGGAATGCAAGGTGGTAGGAAATTTGTGGATCCACGCAGATTCCTGAACTTTCCCACACAGAAATTTGAGTAAAAAGAGATTTTTTTCAGCTAAATTTGAGGTTTGTAGGGCATTCTGGGTAGGAAAACGTTTGGGGACCCATGCAAACCATACCTCGCTGGACTCCCCCGGGTGTCTAGTTTTCAGAAATGTGTGGGTTTGGTAGGTTCCCAAGATGGCCGCTGAGCCCAAGGCCAAAAACCCAGGTGACCCCCCTTGCAAAACCAGGTTGTTTTGTGATAGGTAATTTTGATGTCTCCTCAATACGTTTTGGGCCCTTGCCTGTCGCGGGTACTTGACCCACCCACGCGAGTGAGGTATCATTTTTATTGGGAGACCTGGGGGAACGCTGGGTGGTAGGAAATTTGTGGATCCACATAGATTCCAGAACTTTCCCACACAGAAATTTGAAAAAAACGTGATTTGTTTCAGCTAAATTTGAGGTTTGCAGGGGATTCTGGGTAAGAAAATGTTGGAGGACCCACGCAAGCCATACCTCGCTGGACTCCTCCGGGTGTCTAGTTTTCAGAAATGTGTGGGTTGGGTAGGTTTCCCTAGATGGCCGTCGAGCCCGGGGCCAAAAACTCATGGGACCCCCCATGCAAAACCAGGTTGGTTTGTGATAGGTAATTTTGATGTCGCCTCAATAGGTTTTGGGCCCTTGCCTGTCGCGGGTACTTGACCCATCCACACAAGTGAGGTACCATTTTTCACGGAAGACTTTGGGGGACGCTGGGTGGGTGGAATTTTGTACATCCACGCAGATTCCAGGACTTTCCACCACAGAAATGTGAGGAAAATGTGTTTTTTTGGACATATTTTTAGGTTTGCAAGGGATTCTGGGTAACAGATCCTGTTGAGAGCCAGTCAAGTCACCCCATCCTGGATTCCCCTGGGTGTCTAGTTTTCAAAAATGTATAGGTTTGCTAGGTTTCCCTAGGTGCTGGCAGTGTTAGGGTTCAAAATCTACAACTAGGCACTTTGCAAAAAAAGGGTCAGTTTTCACGGTGAAAATGTGGTGTGTCCACGTTGCGTTTGGGCCGTTTCCTGTCGCGGGCACTAGGCCTACCCACATATGTGAGGTGCCATTTTTCTCGGAAGGCTTTGGGGAACGCGGGATGGGTGAAAATTTGTGGATCCACGCAGATTCCAGAACTTTCCACCACAGAATTGTGAGGAAAATGTGTTTTTTTTTACAAATGTTTCAGTTTGCAAGGGATTCTGGGTAACAGAACCTGGTGAGAGCCAGTCAAGTCACCCCATCCTAGATTCCCCTGGGTATCTAGTTTTCAAAAATGTATAGGTTTGCTAGGTTTCCCTAGGTGCCGGCAGAGTTAGGGTTCAAAATCTACAGGTAGGCACTTTGCAAAAAAAGGGTCCGTTTTCACTGTGAAAATGTGGTGTGTCCATGTTGCGTTTTCGGCCGTTTCCTGTCGCGGCCACTAGTCCTCCCCACACAAGTGAGGTACCATTTTTCTCGGAAGACCTTGGGGAATGCGGGGTGGGTGGAATTTTGTGGATCAACGCAGATTCCAGAACTTTCCACCACAGAAATGTGAGGAAAATTTGTTTTTTTGGACAAATTTTTAGGTTTGCAAGGGATTCTGGGTAACAGAACCTGGTGAGAGCCAGTCAAGTCAGCCCATCCTGGATTCCCCTGGGTGTCTAGTTTTAAAAAATGTATAGGTTTGCTAGGTTTCCCTAGGTGCCGGCAGAGCTAGGAACCAAATTCAACAGGTAGGCACATTCCGAAAAAAAGTCAGTGCCTAGTGGGCTTTCTGCCGCCCTGGGGAGGGGGGAAATCAGGGGCTATTGCCCCGATATGCCCCCGAGGGGGGCAGAAAGACTGTGGCTATTCTTTTGGGTGGTCGGGGGCATTGGGATGCCCATTCTGGTCAGCCCCCACCCCTGCGTATAAAAAAGCCAGTATAATCGCTGGCACATAGTGGGCTTTCTGCCCCCCCGGGGGGCAGATCAGGGGCTACTGCCCCCATCTGCCTCCTGGGAGGGGCAGAAAGACAGTGGCATCTTTTTGGGGTGGGTGGGGGCATTGGCATGTCCATTCTTGGCAGCCCCCACCCCGAACTTTGTAAAAAAAACAATCCCTGGTGGCTAGTGGGCTTTCTGCCCCCCCGGGGGGTGCAGATAAGGTGCTATTGCCCCATCTGCCTCCCAGGGGGGGGCAGAAAGACTGTAGCCTTTTTTTTGGGGTGGGGGCATTGACATGCCCATTCTGGGCAGCCCCCACCCCTACCTATATAAAAAAAAAAATCCCTGGCACTTAGTGGGCTTCCTGCCCCCTCCCCGGGGGGGGCAGATCAGGGGCTATTGCCCCATCTGCCTCCTGGGGGGGCAGAAAGTCTTTTTTTTTCTTTGGGGGTAGGGTGGGGGCATTTGCATGCCCATTCTGGGCAGCCCCCACCCCGGGCCTATAAAAAAAATAATCCCTGGCATCTAGGGTGTTTCTGAACCCCCGGGGGGGCAGAAAGACTGGAATTTCGTGGGGGGAGGGGTGGGGGCATTGGCATGCCCATCTTGGGCAACCCCCACCCCTAAATTTATTGAGGGGAAAAAAAACCTGGTGTCTAGTGGGCTTTCTGCCCCCCGGGGGGGCAGATTGGGGGCTACTGCCCCCATCTGCCCCCCAGGAGGGGCAGAAAGACTGTACCTTTGCGTCGGGGGTGGGGGCATTGGCATGCCCATATTGGGCAGCCCCTACCCCAAATAATAATAAAAAGAAAAATCCCTGGTATCTAGTGGGCTTTCTGCCCCCCCGGGGGGGAAGATTGGGGGCTACTGCCCCCCAGGAGGGGCAGAAAGACTGTACCTTTGCGGCGGGGGGTGGGGGCATTGGCATGCCTATATTGGGCAGCCCCCACCCCTAACTATAATATTTTTTTAAATCCCTGGTATCTAGTGGGCTTTCTGCCCCCCGGGGGGGCAGATTGGGGGCTACTGCCCCATCTGCCCCCCAGGGGGGGCAGAAAGACTAATTTTGTGGCCGGGGCGGGCATCGGCATGCCCGTTTTGGGCAGCCCCCACCCCTAATAGCTATCCCATAAAAAATTCCAGGTGTCTAGTGGGCTTTCTACCCCCCGGGGGGGGCAGATTGGGGGCTACTGCCCCCATCTACCCCCCAGGGGGGCAGAAAGACTAATAATGCCAACATTTTTATGGCGGGAGCAAAGGCCCTTGCCCAAGGGGCCGCTCCCCCCTCCCTGGTGCCTAGTGGGTGGATCCCTGCTTGGGGATCACCCTCCTGGGGCGATCCCCAAGCAGGGATCCACTAGGGAGGAGTACCATTGGAAAGGGGAGATTCTCCCTTTCCAACGATACCTCTCCTGAGTTTCTACGTGCTCAGGGGCTGAGATAGCCCCCTGAGCACGTAAAGCTGAAACTGAAATGAGCCTCTTGGCTCATTTCAGTTTCAGTTTCACTGAAATGACATCAGCGCACTGTGCGCGCCAATCGTCATTTCAGGGAAACCAGGGGGGGCCTCGGGAGCTGGGGAAGCTCTTCCCCAGCTCCCGAGGGTCTTTTGGCATAAAGGGAATCCCTCTGGTGCGCGCACCAGAGGGATTCCGGGGGCTGTGTGTCATGACGAGCTGGACTCGTCATGAGCACACGACCACTGTGTGCCATGACGAGTCCAGCTCGTCATGAGCACCGAAGGGGTTAATGCAGTTTTTCCTCTTGCAGGTCCTGTTGAGAAACAGAATCCTTACTATATGCTTGCCTAGTGGTCTGATTCCCTCCTTGGCTGACTGCAACACCCGGGGCACGGTGTTCGCCTCAATATATACACTTTGTTATGGCACCCCCTCGATGAGTGTACTCCCCAGCCTTCTCAAACAAGTACAGAATGAACATGGGGCAGGTCCTGCCCTGGATTTGGGGATGGTTCATCAACGCCTTTCGGCTGTGGCTGACATTGATCGGGAACGTGAGTTGCTGATTTTCTTTGCTGACCTTTATATGTCCTTAGGTCGCAATAATTTGGGGGTTCGGGCTTCTAATCAGTGTCAATGTAAGCCCCCTCCTGAAAAGGAGGGTATTCTTGTCATAACTAAAAAGACATGGGACAAATCTAAGCAGCAACAGAAGCCTAGGTCTCGTGGTGTGTCACCGCCACCTGACGTTTCTGAATGTAGATACGATTTATGTGATCGCTCTAAAATTAAACCTCCAGAGAGATTCCAGGTTCCTGATTCCTATTCTCCTCGTTCCTTTCAAGAATCATCTGATCAAAAGTACGACTGAGGGGGAAGGCAGATTCGAAGACAAGGTGAGTCCACCCAACCCAAGCAAGACCTGCAGCACTCTTTTGACGTGAAAGTTAAGAGAGAGGAACCACCTCCATATAGAGCCCCGTTCCAGAAGAAGAAATTTGCTGCTTTAAGCTTTAACAGCAAAATATGCCCCAGATGGTGAGAGCCCTCCTCCTGAACATGAGCTGGGCAGTGACTCTCCTCAACAGCGCGGCGGAAGCTACCGTAATACGACAGACACTGATATCTTTGTAACTGTTGAAACCACAGATACCCACGTGGCTCCACCTTATAGATATTATCATGTACACATTCAAATTGAAAGTGGCATTAACACACCATTAGTGATATTTTTTGGGACAACTTGACTTCTTCTTACGATATTTTGTTGGCGGAGTTCGACTGGTCTCCCCCATTTGTTCTTGCATGTCCTCGAGGAAAGGATGTGATCATACCTTCTTTCTTGCAATTTGTCCCTGATGAGACTAAGCATGCTTATGCTTCTGAATGGGCTTGTGCTTTGGCCCCTGCCTTATACTGCACCCAGGCTGGTTGGGATAAGGATTCTCCTTTGCATGTTGTTCCAATATGTCCTACTCCCCAGCCGCAGCCTCAATATCCAATCAAACACGATGCTAAACTATCCGTAAAAGAGATTCTTACTCAATTGGAATATCAGGGTGTAATTAAACCCTGTGTCCCTGCAATGAAAAATCCACTTTTTCCTATTTTGAAACCTGATGGTTAATATCACATTGTTTTGGATTATAGACATTTGAACAGTCATACTTGTACTTTTGCAGTGCAAAACACGCATAGTACAGCATTAGTGAATAATATCGGGCGTAAAAGATTTAAAACTACACTTGATATCTCGAATGGATTTTTCAGTCACAACCTGGCTCCTGAGAGTCGGGATTTGTCGACGTTCAACACCCTTGGTTCTCAGTTGCGATACGCGAGATTGCCCATGCAGTATAAGAGTAGCCCCGGGGTTTTCACAGAACATATTGTATCCCTTTTGCAGGATATAGATCCTGACACTTTCTCCTATGTCGATGACATATACCTGTCAGATGATGACTTAAATCACCCTTCTCATGAAAGTGGATCGCATCATCATGCGATTCGCTACTCTTGGCTACAAGTTCAATTTTGCGAAATTGCATATTGCATTTCTAGTCTTTCTTTTTCATGGTTATGAATTGACGAATGAGGGTAGGGGTTTTCCACCCAATTTTTGGGAGAAAGGTTCACAATTGCAACCTCTATCTACCCTTAAGAAACTCCCATCTCTGCTTGGTTTTCTGAATTTAGGCAGAACTTACATTCCTGACTATGCTCAACATATCAAACCTCTTTATGCTTTGATACACCCGTCCTTTTAGTCTTCGTCTAGGCTTCCGGACCACACCATGATTTTATGCACTTTACAATCTGATTTGATGCTACGCAATACTTACAGACCAGATTGAATTCTACCAATTTGGTCATGAGGATTTTGCCTGGTGCGATCAGTTTCACTTATCTGACATTTAGTGACGGTGACACTGTCCCAAATGAGTATAAATCACATCTGTATACTCCTGTAGAACTGTGTTTCTCTTCTACTGGTAAGATTCTGACTGCTGTGCAGATGGCCATTTTTAAAGAATGCTCTTTTGCTCAAGGTAAACACATTTTTAACGTTTCACCTCTGCCTGCCTTAGAGGCGGTCACGAAAGCGAGTGTTCCTAATTCTAGTGCTTTGCATCCTTGTTGGATTCAATGGGCTACGTCCTTAACATCCATTGATGTCAGCTTCGTTTTTGATCTTCCTTGCAAACACAGGATTCAATTTGAAAATGTTCACCCTCTGCCTTCTTCTGTTCTTCCACTAGATCAGTACAAATGTATCGTTTAAACTGATTGTGTGGCACAGCCAGCCATTGGTTCTAAACAAGCTTACTCTGCAGCTTGCGCTATTTTCATATGTTCAATGAAAGATGGAGTTTTCCACTCTACCTTGGTTCATACCCAGTCCCTTTGGGACTGCACGGCCCAACTGGCTGAGTTGAGAGCTCTTCTTTTAGCTCTAGAATATGCTGATCCTGAATTACCCACTCTTGTTGTATGTGATTCTTTTTATTGTGTGTAGTCCTTCAATGACAATTCGTTTTTTGGGAAACTAAATTATTTTCAGGATTCTAATGTTAGTGCGATAAAGCATAAAACCCTTTGGGTTCGAGTGGCCGCTCTTGAAGAACGTCTGCCACTTACACATGTTGTACACACATTAGACCATCAACGTGCGGGAGCGCACACTGTTGGGAATTTAATGGCTGATGAAGCAGGAAAATCTGCAGTAGCCAGAGTTAAAGTAGCCACAGTTACACATTCTATGACTAAAATTGATGATGACCTTTTGGCAGCTATCACTGCAACTCGGGATGGTAATCCCTTCCCTCAGGGATTTCCCTCTAAATATACTTACCAGCTGACTAATGACAAAGTTCCTGTCGTGTCCATTCCTCTTGTTGGTGATCGTCTGATTCCCTACCTTGACCGCAGACAATATTTCATAGTGACCGCTCATGAAGGTATGCTTCTGCACATGCAGGAGTGGCTGCCATTGTTTCTCTTTTACAGCAATGTTATTGGTGGCGCAGTTTATACCAGCAGATTTGCAGGCATGTCCTATTTTGTGACGTTTGCAAACAAATTAAGGGTTCTACTGTGTCGCGACCACCACAGACACACCTTTTTGTTTCTAATCAGTCATTTGCCTACATTTATCTTCATCATTGCAGTCCTCTTATATCCGATAATGCTTTCAAATATATTTTGGTTGCAGTGGATTCTTGCACTAGGTTCTCTGGGTCTGGCCACAGCGCTCAGATGATGCTCACACTGTGGCACTTTCCATTCAGACCAGGGTCCGGCTTTCGCCACTAAGGCGTACCGCGATTCTATGACGTCAATTGGAGTGCAGGTACATTTCTCGTCTCCATATAGGCCCAAGGGAAATTCTGATGTAGAACGGATGAACCGTGACCTAAAGCAATATTTTACAGCACGGCCAGTGGCTGGTTAACTCACCTTTATGGGGTTCAACGTGCTCTCAATAACCTCCCTCAAAGATCTCTGGATGGGAGGACCCCATACGAAATGCTCTTTGCCATCAAGATGTTTGTGCAATAAGAAAAAGAGGGACCCCTTTACTCAGACCAGGTGAATAGGGTACTATTGACGAGTAGAAAGGAGAAATCCCTTGGTGAGGATGTGTGCTATTACTGGGTCTCTAAATTCCCAATACAAAATTTTTAGCCCATATGCTGCATTTTTTAAAGGGCTAACTGTTTGCAATAACATAATTTGTCATTCGTTATTTTTCAAATATATCATTTCAGTACCCACTAACTTAGGTGTTATACAAAATATATTCAGTATTTCTACAATTACAGGGACATGACAAACATATTTTGTCCAACATTTCAAATCGTGCCTAATGGCTCTATCAGATGGGCTCCTTCTGGTGTGTACCTATGGTCCCATCCCATTTTGAAGCCCTGTACACGAATATCCCACAAGACGACACCATTAGGGTGATGTCGTCTATTCTAGAGAGGGAAAACCTCAATGGAGGACATAAAGAATTTATTTTGAGCTGTATAACGAATGACAAATTATGTTATTGCAAACAGTTAGCCCTCTAAAAAATGCAGCATTGAACTATATGAAATACTAATATATTAACATTTGCCTACAGGATTGAGATCAAAGGCAACCATACAGTGCCAGTTAAGAGAGACTTATTGTTTGTCTTGATAAAGATGGGAAATTATTAGAACCATCGAAACGCGTTGACGCTCCATTCAACACAATCCGTGGAAATAGCTCATCCTATAGATAAGGATTATAGAGTGTATCTAGGATCTGCATTTTAATTATTCCGACCGGATGTGTTTTTAAATGACAAAATGTATTGTCTAAATTTGTCTCTCTGTTGAGTGTTTGTTGGCATATATTAGAGATCAAAGCTCCTGTAATTATTCCTGTGTTGAACAATTGTGTTGTTTTATTAGTTTGTGTAGTTTTTTGAATGTTTGTAACAAAGTTTTTTATGGTATATGAAATTGATGTCATTTTCAGTGTAATTAGTTTTAAAAAATTTATTTTGTATACATTGAGTGATAAATTTTAAATAAAACAATAATTTTTAAATACAATTTATAGTTGTGTAGGAATATCCTTAACTCAGCATTTTCTAACATATGGGCTAAAAATGTTGTACTGAGAATTTAGAGACCCAGTAATAGCACACATCGTCACCAAGGGATTTCTCCTTTCTATTTATCAAGATGTTTGTTCCAGACCTTGATGGTCTAGATGTTGTGGCAGCAGCCGCAACCTTTGACGTAGATAACCACTGTGCTGTCTTACAGGATCTACAAAAGTGTTGCAACGCACTGGGTAAAACACATTTGCCTTTGACTCAGCCTTCTGATGCAGTGGCTCTGATTCCTGTTTCTGGCAGGCTTCCTAAAGTTGGTGATCTGGTTCGTGAAAAGGTGGCAATCGAGAAAGAATTTGGTCCCTCCTACCGTGCTCCTGTTCCAGTACTTGGTCTTCAGGGTACCCGAACTGTGATTTTACCTCCACTTCCTGGATACCAAGAAAATCACTTTGTTTCAATTGAACATGTCAAATTAGACCATTTGGCCAATACTCAATAATATGCCTTGCGGTGTCCCAAGAGGAGATATTCCTTTACAACCTGTGTGATCCTTTCCCACTGATTCTCCCCGGTTGCCGGTGGGGGTTGTTGAGTCTTCAGCTGCCCTGGTACCCATTTTACCGTCTTCACACTCCACTATGGAAATCGTCTATTATGATCCACCTCTCCAGGCCACTTTGGTAGTACAAGCCTCGGGTCTACATCCAGAATCCCAGCCTCCATTATTCCAGCTGATTTATTCTGGTTACTATATTGATCAAGATAATTTTTCTTCAGACAGTTTTTCATTGTCCTCTGTTCTAACTCCACCACCTGCATGAATTTGCCTTTTCATCTTCTGGTTAAAACCCACTTATCTGGTTCCACCGTTGCTTTATATCTGGATCGTGTTTTCCATGGTATTTCTGTTCATGTGGATTGGACTTGTGACAGTTTTTTTTCCTTTTGATTAATGGCCACTACCTCCCAGAACGTTCTGCTGCAGAACTTGTTGACATGGTGTTGGACCCACATTTTTCCTCACATAAAATGAAAAGAGACCAGTCCTTGTTAACATTTCAGCGGTCCCAGTCACTGATGGAATTGTATGGGATAAAGTACCATTTGATGTATTCGGTCCTATGGACACCCTACAGATACCATATGTATTCAGTGTTTCCATGGGTGATGTAATCGTGCCTGGGTTGCAATTAGATGATTGGGATGTTGATGCTGTAAATTCTATGTTTTCTGAATTACAATATTACACTGTCTTTGACACTGAGGATTTATATCTGAATTCTGCTAACTATGCCGATTTGTTCTGTTATCAATATTATGGACACCATTTTTTGCATAGAGCTAATGGACAGTGTCCCCAATTTAATTATACTCAATGGGAAAATTGCCCAACTCCATCTCAGGGTAGTTCCAATACACAAAAGATAAAGTATACTTATTTTACCGGTAATAACCTTTCAGACCCGGCATCATACTATTTTAAATTGGTTCCCACTCTTTCGAAAAATTATATGCTTACTCAGATGAAATTGATCTATGAATCCCATTTTTATTGATAACCTAGCCCTGGAAGTATATGATTACTGGAAGGACAATATTGATTTGAAATCAGTATGGGGCACTAAATCATGGCAAGTCCAAGGTACAGAATCTCTATTCCATGCATGTCTGATACCTACGCAAATTATCTTTATCAATGACACGTTCCAACAGACTAATTGTCTAGACTTTATTGTTGGCTAACATTAAAGAATTGAATACACCTATTATTCCATGCTTGGCTGTTTTTGGTAATTGCTAATTGCATACAAATTATACTGAAGACCTACTAAATAGTATGATACAAAATGGTACATTTAATTCTTCTATGATAGCTCCAACTGGGTGCTCATTATGGACTTTGAACACAAATGTTTGCCATTCTCGTTTCGTGAACACTACTTCTGGGTTGAAATTAAATAGACCTGATCCACGTTATCCAAAACACCACATTCCAACACTGTTACTGCTTATTCTGTGGGTAAATTATATCAACAAAGGCTAGAACATTCCAAATTGTCTGCTGTGAAACAACATCTTTCCCTCCTATCGAAAGATATACATTTCTCTGATTTGTTTTTAGATCCAAAAGTCCCACATTCAAAATGATTTATTTATGCTGCATATAATAAACTTTGAAAATTGTCACAACTGGAAGCTGCAGTATGTTTATGCCATATTGATCAAGATAATTTAGATAAAGTGCATGCTGTTGTTGACAACAGTATTAATACATTGTTATCTCATATTTATACTTTGAATAGTATTGTGTCATCCGTAATTGATATTGTGCAAACTGAAGTGTCTTCCTTGTATCATGGTCAGAATCAGCTTAGATCAGTTATGCAATTTGGTTGAATATTGTAAACACTTAAGAATGGACACGTCCCATGGCATTAATTTAACTTTAGAGCAATATTCTTACCATTTAACTTGACCCATAAACAAAAGTTAATACCTATGAAAGATGCTAGTTACACCATGCTACATATAGAGAAACATGAACAACTTCCCTTCACTGTAGCTGAAACTCAGTCTGCGGTATGGTTCATTCACTGGGTTATCTCTTTGCCCATCTCGATGTTTCAGTTCACCGCCTGCATGAAACCCTTCCCAATAGGTAGATATGAACCCCTTGAGGGCAGCTGCATACATGAATTATGGTCCCTGCCCTTTACATATCATTGTCAACGAGCGGATAGAGACGTTTTTCTCATGGGGGGAAGGGTGCGACTCCACTGCCGGTCTTTCCCTTGTGTGTCAACAAGTAAAGATCCACGGCGCTTGTGATGTTTCTGCCCCCAATCTGGCTTGTTATTTAAAAGGAACTACTGTTCCCGCATTCATTCCCACTCTCACACTGCTTTCCAATGGCAGTTATCTCATCCTTAATAATCAGGACTGCTGCTATCTACGGGCGGAAATCCCATATGTGGGGTCTGTTTCCCAGTTAGTTACTTGTTGCAACAACGTCCTGTTTCCCCCTCTGCATGGAAGTGTAGATAGCTCATTATGGCTTTCCATTCCAACTTTAAAAACAGATTTCAATAAACTAAGCAGACTCAAAGTTTTATTGTTTCAACAAGAAGTGGCTCTCACTTCTGCTTACAAGACCTTCGAATTACAGGTGGAATATCTAGTGAAATACAGTCATTGTTAAACACAAATCTCCCACTACATTTCGGGGAATTGATACATCAAATATTTAATACGCCTGATTCCACAGGCCTGGCACACTTTTTTAACTTGTGGGCTCCGGCCTCGTGACATAATTTCAAACTATTTTCGTAGTATTCCCAGCTTTTATACATTCTATTCTTTCCAGCGTTTTTGGTGGGTTCCCGCGGATGCTCATCTTAATTTGAGGCATCATCATGCTGTTCCTGCTATTCCCCAATGGCTGCTCCATTTCTGGTCCTTCCTGGACAGACATCACTGCAACTGTAGCTTGAGCGAATGCTACAACCTTTTGGTGAGGTGCCCTTAGACGCTCTGGATGCTGAATTTTGTCTAACCTTCCACTATGCTTACTTCACCAGTGTGCAACCTGTGTTCCATTGCAGCCGGTGCCCCTTTCAATAGGCCCTTGATGTCTGCCTGGCAACACCACCTCACGCTGCCCTGGATTTCGAACTGTGGATGGATCCCTTAGTGGCTCATAACCATGACTGTTCCTTGGGTATGTGGCTTATGTACAACCCCGCAATGTGGCCAGTGGCTGGTGGCGATCCTTGTGCAAATGCGCAGCGTCTTCTGGATCTCAGTTTTATCAAAATCACCACAGGTTGTCCTTTCATGGTCTTGTCAACAACTGGATATGAGGAGCATGTTTGGTCCTTTGACTTGCTCAATTGGATGGCTAACATCTCTAATTTGGAAGGTTCAGATTCTTATTGGAATCCTTGTCTTTTCACTTGGCATCCACATCTTGGGTCCCAGAAATACGCTGTAATTGGATACATTTTTCACATAAAATTCCTTTTATTTTTCTCTTTTCCTATTTGAACAATATCTATGAGGGATACACTAACTACAAACTGTTGTGAATGCTTTGGTTCTGTTTATCACTTGATTTCTGTCTAAGGGTGTCCAGAGCTTGCGCAATTGCACTATGCAGAATTCCGCAGAGTTGCATAAATACTCAGTGGAATTCCACGCAGCTCCACTCCACCCTAGTCTACAGTCCACACCTGCTTGTTGAGAGGGGCTGGGCTTAATAAAGGTTTGTTTAATCGCTGCCATGTCTGCCTAATTAAAGACATCAAGTAAAGGGCAAGAATGATCGCATTTGCATCACAAGAGAAAATGAAAGGAGCGCCTGCAAAATCCATTATAAATAATACCAGCCCGCATATATCAGCACAGAGCATAGCGTAGGGGAAGAAAGTAAACATGCGCACTTCCTTTAACTGAGAAATCCGCCTGCCTCAGAAAAGAAAACATGAGCTTGTATATCCATTCCTGCCCCTCCCCTCTTAACTTGTTGTTGTTGCTGACCTGCAACCCACCCCGAGTACATATAGGTGATTCCCAGCCAGCCCAGTAGCCAGAGCAGGGCAAAGCAGAGTAGGGGCAGGGGTGACGGCCAGCTGGGATTGTTCCTCCTCCTATCCTCCTGACCTTAACATGGTGTGGGCAAAGATGTTACTCCGGAACTCCCTCATCCAGACCACGCCCACGAGAAGGAGCAGGAAGTGAGCAAGCACAGGGTAAAAGGAGAAGGAAGCCAGCAACCAATTAGAGCCCGGAGGCATAACCAGCACCTCCATGGCTACCGCCACACATCAGCCAACCCTTCTGTCTCCCCTGATATCATTTGTGTGCAGTGCTGTAAACGGTGAACTCTGCTCCGCCAGTGGTGGGCGGAGTTTTGCTGAACTCCATACTCCAAGCAGAGCGCGGAGTGGACAAGACTCTGTGAACTCTGCCAGCGGAGCGGAGCTCACCGCTCACACTTATTTCTGTCATCATTTTGGTGCTACCATCCTGACCAAGGGGAGGGTGTCATATGTCCTGTGCAAGCCCATTGTCGTTTTCCATATGTTAGCATGAGTATGTTGCAAACTGTCCCCTGCTTTGCGCACGTTACTGTAGAAACTTATTTTGCTTTGTGCCACACTGTACTTTCACACAGAACCTGCCGTTGTTTTTGTGTTCTGTTCTTTCCTGGGATTTAGTCTGCACACCGTAGACAAGGTCAAAAACAATGCCCCTTGTTATTTTGTTCTGGTCAAGCCTCAGAACCTAGACAAAACACACAAACGCAGCTGTTGTTTGGGAACATGTACTTTATCATATAGCTATGTACAGAATAGGTAACAACACACTTGAAGAGGGATCTTTCCAGGGTAGAGATCGTGACAGCACCTGAGATGTAGAACTTTCATCTGTGCATGCTAAGGTATGGGGTCTGCTGCCAACACTCAGAGATCTTCTGATATATAATCACTTTGCTTCTGTAGAAGGGGATGGGGTTAGTCTACCCTGTCTTGTACAATGACAGCTCCTTTTATGATTTATGGACTACGTACTATGTTGACCGTATTTGTGTTAGGCATTTTCTTTACTCATTGTGGCACGCATACTGCATACTAGAGCATGATAGGTAAATTAAACATTGTAAACTTTTCTCTTGTCTCTGTCAGATCATATTGTGGACCAGTAGGAGTGTGAGAGCTAAAGGATGTGTCCTGCAACCGCAATTCCTGAGAGGGTCGGGAGTGTTGTGTTCTGAGATGTCTAGTAACTTGTTCCTCTGTGAGAGAGTAGGAGGGCAAGTGAGACACTATAGCTAGTTAGTCCCGGACAGGTGGCAGGATGACTCAGTCCCTGCCTACTAAGGTTCTATGATCACAAACATAGTTCTGTGACTCCACAGAATCCCTGCAACAATATTTGGCAATTCCAGGGCATGCCCCTTGAAAAGGAAGCGAGCAGCGACAAGCCCCTGCAATGGCTGCAAATTTGTGAGTGACTCGTCAACACTTTCCTGTCCACTGAGATTGCCTTTTTCTCCCAAGTTCTCCTCTGAGCCACAGGCAAAGCCAAGTTTGGGAGCAGTGGAGTCTGTAAAATGAGTGCTTCGTTAGGTTTGTACTTTGAATGCATTTGGGTTTAGAAAATTGTCTGAATTCTCATCCCAAATGGGGGTGATCATATTATATTTGTGGTAGATGCTCTCATTAGAGTCGTGTGTATAAATTG
The DNA here is from genome assembly GCA_963921515.1 of Calotriton arnoldi. Classification (NCBI taxonomy): domain Eukaryota; kingdom Metazoa; phylum Chordata; class Amphibia; order Caudata; family Salamandridae; genus Calotriton; species Calotriton arnoldi. Next base: position 38,009 of record CAWUFW010023012.1, on the reverse strand, counting down.
TTTTAGTCAGTTTTTGCGTCAGCTGTGAAAAAAGTGGTGGGCGGAACTCCACAGAATCTCGCTGAGTTTATATGTAACTCAGCAGAATTCCACAGAGTAAACATCCTTGAGTATCGCCCACCCCAATAAATGGCAGGATGACTTAGAGGTCCATTAGTCCCTTGATCCAGTAGTGACATGACTCATCAATGGAACAAGCACTGTGGCTATAACTTGTATTTTCATCTTAAACTGTTAAGCCTCACCCCTTGAGGTTTATCTACTGTCTGAGACACTTCTCCAGACATGATCAATTTTACCCTGTGTGTTGGTAAGCAGCGGAAGGAGGACAGAATATGTTCCCACAGTTCTCTCCCTTAGGGATTCTGAAACTTATTGCCAGAATATATTCTAAGACCCACATACGGGTAACACTTTTACTAATATTCCATGCTCCCCCCATTTATTTCTTAAGATACAAACTGATGCATTAATTCAATTCTCAACGTCTAAATAATTTCTTCTGATTTTGGTAGATTTGAATATTCACAATGAAAAATACAACGTATCTTCTACATTGTCACTTTCTACCTTACTGGCTTATTGCATCTTGCAACAGTTTGTGAAAGGCACCACACATACTGTAGGGCATAGTTGGACTTGACAATTGGACCAAATATTTCCCTATTTCATTTGCAAATTTTGCCAGTTTCTGATCCAATTACTGCTTATTGGCAGGACGAACAGGCATCACGTTTTCACTGAAAGCCATTCAGACCTACATGTAAGTGGTCTTAGGTGACAGTAGATATACTAATCCCTTTATTAATGCCAGACATGAGGAAGCTAGGAAAAATCTATCGCTGATAAGACATGGATATTCTGTTGCTCTCAGGTTAAACGTATACCTTTTAGTTATAGACAGAAGCTATTAAATTTTAAATTTCTCCACCTTTTGTATTACACCCTGGAAGGAATGGCTAAATAATCCCCCAATACTCAAATAGAATGTAAAAAGTATGGAATGCTAAATGTGGGTTTCCTGTATTTGGCATGGTCATGTCCTAACCTACAAGACTATTAGACTACTATTTTCTCCACACTGAGTAGCATGGTGAATCTACATCTTCTGAGGGATCAAAGCTTGGCACAGTTTTCAATGCTGCTATGGATATGAGAGACGCTTTACAAAAATGGTCCATTTACTAGCTAAAAGGCAGATGGCAATTTCTTGTTCGAGTAGAGCTGCACCTGAAGTCAAATGCTGACTGTGGGACATGATATACTGCAACACTCAATTTGAGCTGTATACTGAAACTTTGCATTTTCTGTCATGCCATAGGAATTGTTGGGAACCCCTTTGATCCTTTCCGGTATTGCAAAAATCCTAGTGCTGTCTATCTGGTGTCTGTTCCTTCTTTACCTGTACAGTTTTGGTGACTTGATTTGCTCCCAGTTGAGTCAAGTGTTGGACAAGACTAGTGATATGCTTTGCTGTACATTTTGGAGTGTTTTAATTGCCCTGTTGCATAAACTACGACTCTGGCATAGTTCTGCAAGGTTACCTTTCTCACCCATGAGTCACAGCTGTGAACTTGGTTCAGTGCACCAGTGCTGAATGTGAGAGACAGGATATTTTATCCCTGCAGGATCCCACCCAATGAATTGGTGAAGTGGAGTCATTGCTTCTGGGTTACTAACAATCCCTAAACCGGGGTCTTGGGCACTGTGGTAACGGTAACAAACCTATTTTCCTCTTCATAATATCACACACACACAAATGGTACTAAGAAAAATAGACAATTTTAACTGAAAGCTTTTATTGTAACAGGGTGAACCTGTTTCTCAGAACATTTAAAACAACCACACAGAATATCATAAAAACAGTGAGAATGCACATTGCTAATAACAATAATGAAATAACATTTCTAACATTGCTAAAATGTCCTTTAAAAACTAAAACCCTAAACTTACTTCTATGCCTTTACATTAGGAAAGCATGGAAAGTAGAACTTGCAATCTAGACTTTCTTAGGGGGAAGCAACTGCATACCTTGTTGACAGCATAAGCTATGGTTATCAGAGAGCACTGAAAGAGGAGATCCCACGAAAGAAAAACACACGCCGCAGCAGCGCTCTTTCTCCTGGAGTCAGCTAGTTATCTGCATTTGGTGTGATGCAGCATCTTCTTGGTGCACTGGCAGCAGTCAAGACCAGCAGTATCTTGTGTGATAATCTGGGTGAAGGACCTCTCCAAATAAGTGATCTAGTGGCAGCCCTCTTATACTATCTCTTATCAAGGATTGGATTTTCTGATATAAGTTCAGAAATTTCTGTCAAAGATTATTTGCAGCAAGGTGTATGTCCCAGACATATCCTGATGCTCATAGAAGGTAAATGGGCATCAATTCAGACTGCACTGTTTTGCTTATATGTCTGTGTTTGCTCATATTCGTCCTTGACATTGTGATAACAACACATTCATCCTAGGCTGATGTCGCATCAGGTGTTATAACTATGTCATTGTCTGAATGACATTTTCACTTTCACAGTTCTTGGAATGATGAGGTCAGACAACATCTGCGTCAATGACAGATATGACAGTGATTCTGCATACATTGGACAAAATTATGACTTTAATGACCTAATATGGAGTTGAGGCTGACTCAAAAATGGAGTCTGACTTTAGGGGCTTTACATCATCCCTGACTTGCACACCTGGATGGGATTTCATACTAGGATTTAGCTAACGTGTAGGGAACTTCATTCCCTCAAATCACTAGGATAAAGAAACATTTTAAACATGATATATATCCAAACACAATATATAATATATCTCAAATAAAGGCAGTTAATACATCATTTATATGAATAAATAAAATGACATACATAATGAGCGAAGCGAAGCATGAATTTTCTTAAGCCTTGCATTGATGTAAGCAATTCATGATTATATGTAAAACGCAGTCTGTCTAAAGTGTGTCCTAAAGAGAGTTGCGTGTTGGCAATAAAACATACCACTGTTGATAAAAAATAGGCCAAATTAAAAATATACAGCATGAAAAAGAAACACAAACATTTAAATCTAGTCACCAGACCAAATCCAATGTTCTTAAAAAGATGCACAACACCAGTTGTCAAAGGTAAGTTGAATATTGTTTGCACAATATCAGCAAAGTGCATCAGTTATTATGTGTGTGTCTAAATCTCTGAAGCAGCTCTGGATGTTTGCAGATTATATAGTTCAGCCACAGAAGTCAAAGAAAAAGTGACAATAAAGTTTTTAGGTCATCAAACCGCAATGTCCTTCATATCAATACAAGGGAAAGGGACATTTTTAAATATGATTCGAGGTGGCAGGTACAAGGTTCTTCCACAACAGTGTATCGTTTCCAAAACAGTAATCACACATGGCTGGCCGGATAACAACTCACAGCAAGTAACATTTGTTAGAAATAAATAAGGACTATTATTTAACAGTTCATGGTGTGTGGGGATGGTATATGAAATCGGAGTAATGATAAAACACTTCTTAGGCCTGGCATCAAAGCAAGACTCTTCCCATACAATGATATGGATGGACCCATCACAGTGGCAGATGCCTGGCGTGCCCTGAAGAACCCCAGCATTGGTAAGAGCAGCATTGAGGGGTTGACTTGTGTGCTGAGTGCTAGTGGGAGTCCTGCAGATGGCCTGATTGTGGTGCATGGAAGCTACCTTGAGATGGAGTGCTTTGCAGCACTCTCCAGAGGTGCCCTTACAGGGGGAGCCTTAGCTGGCAGAAAAATGAAATATTGAAAGTATGTAAACTCCATCCCACGAATAAGCTCTTCCCATAGTAGGGACAAGAAAGGGTTTAGCAGTCTTTGCCATCTTTAGACAACCCCAGCACCAAATTAACCCTTTGTCTGGCTTGGCTTGGCACACAGAGACCCCCTTTGATCCCTCTCTTGTTATCCGAATGTGGTTTTTCCACCATTGCTACAATTTTACTTGTACCATGATGCTCCCATTCAGTGAGGCAATAAAGTCTTACATATCCTCAAGTAGAGGAAAGGCCTTTCAGGCCTAGTTCTGATTGACCTACAGGATACTATGTTTATAACAGTAAGAAGTGGACCCTCCACTTTATTGATTTGTTATGGATCAAAATTTGCCCGAGTCTCAACATATGTTGACATGTTTATAATTGAATTTGTCCCTTCCGCAACAGTATACAGGAACAATACTACAAATATATTGAAGATGGCACAAAGCTTTCCATGTTCACAGTCAAGGACCAAACAAATACAAGTCATCTTGAATGTGAAGCAAGTCAGCTTGAATGTAAAGCCCATCTGTAGAAATATCCCACAGAAGAAAGTGTATAGGTGATGGGAAAAATGCCCTACAAATTAGGGACAGAACACCAAGAGTTCCAATATCTTTTATTCTAAGGCTGACAATGCTTGCACGGATGTCCACCCCAATTTCCCATTTGCAAATTAATTCTATTTGCAAATTAAAGTAACAGCAGTGGATATTTCCTTTGACCCAGAGACCTCCACATTTCATATGGCTGAATATAAAATTTTTAAAAATAAATAGATTTTTCAACCCAACGCATCCATAGAAAATGTTAAGATCTGGAAACACTAAATAGACATCGTCTTCTGTGTATAGGAAAGACCAGAAGAAAAGTTTGAAAAGTTTCATGAATAAATGAGCAACAGATAACCAGATAATAAAATGTGGCATCAACAGGAGCAAATAAGGGATACACTGCAAGATATTTGGATCTGGGAATAGGCTAACCATATTATGCATATAGGACTTTATGCAATACAATTTTATATTTCTTTATTATTTTTCATATACATGTATTCCTTTTAATGTAGTTATGTATCTATATATACTCCCACTGTAGGAAAAATGAATCAGCTCTCTCCAATTAACTACTCTGTCTCACCCTGTGTCTTCTTTCCATATATCTTCTACCTCCTCTAACTGACTCATCCCAAACCTCATTTTACTTCTATGATCTCATGAATAACCCTTTCTAGACTCTTCCCTCCTCTGACTCATCCCAAAGCTCATTTTGCTATGATCTCCCAAATTACAGTTTCTAGACTCCTCTATCGCTCCTTTATCCTGTTCAATCCAACTAACAGACTCACACGTCCACTGCTCCTCTTAACTTAACAACTTATATTTCCCTATACTAATCCCCCAGTATTCCACTTAGGGTTCCGGAGTAGCATGCTACTCGCCCAAAAGCGTTTCAACGCCTCATCAGGGTTAGAAAGTGCTATATAAATACAATCAAATTTTCAATTAGAATTGTATTACACAGGAGGGAGTGACCCAGGGGGTTTCTGCAATGAGCTGTACTGATATAAACAGGGTCATCTTCATTTTTATTTAAACACATGTACGAAAAAGGAAACTTCCATGAATGGAACAATTGTCAATTGTACATGCTTTCATACCAGCCTACAGATTTATATTTTTGGCAGTCATGAAAATGAAACATTGTAATGGGTAAATAAATTATACCATGCACTAACCAAGTCACTGGTGGTGTATCACTAATTGAAAATGGTGCTTCTTCCATTTGCTCAATACTAACCTATACGTGGATTCTTTCTTTGCCATTGCTTTCTGTGTCACTATTAGAATATAATGTTAAAAAATAAATGCTTTGTTTAAAAGTTGCCAAGGCGCAAAACCTCACCTGAATTTTTGTAATGCCCAATGTAATTGTTCGATAGCTGTTAACTAATTGTAAAGATATCTTTTGTTTCTAGTAGGATGTGGTCCTAGAAAAAAACAATTACATACATGTTTTCCTTAATTGTTCTAACCATCATTGGCATAGCTTGCCTACTCTATATGTTGTGATTGTTACAGGTATTTTCAAGTTATAATGTGGATCTGGAGTAGCTTTGCATGCAGGTGGTAGAATCATTTGTTCAAAAAGCTAAGCCTTCAGTAGGAAACTGAGTAAAACTATGAGTTCCATTTTGGATCATTTCATTTATATCTGACATATTTATTTGAAATTGCAGGTTATTGAACAAGGTCAAATAGATTTTTGAAACTGAAGGCTAATTTAAGTCTTTATTAGTCCTTAATCCCAGATTTAGCTGGATAGTTTTGTTCAGAAAAATCTATTCTTAAGGTATTATGCATGCTTGGAATAAGGCCTCTTTGCCTTGAATTTGCGAAAATGTTGTTTCCTAAATACTCATCAATATTTGCTTCCCAGCATTCGTATCCCTGGATATCCAGATTCTGACTAAACTCAGTGGCATAAATCAGCATTTTGATAGCAATTAGATTTTTCTGAAGCAGTTGTGGCTACTGTGAGAAATAGAGAGTTGAAGGATTTGATCTGTCATCACTCTGAAAAACTGTGAATATCTTTAAGAAATTAGGGTGAATATTAAGAGGTGGAGTCTCACAATGTCTCATTGTGTGTAATTGTATATCTCCCTCTGGTAACTGGTTCTGTGTATGTAATAGTATGCATAGTGATGGTAACAATTTATTATACAAAGCAGCAACTGCCTGTAAATCAGAAATCATTCTTTTATCAGTCTTTATGTAAAAGTCATCTGAAATAGAACCTTGAATAATAATGTCATTCATTGAAACCTGGTATGGAACCTTTTCCCAAATTCTACCCTCAGGCACAGGATAAGTTAGATTAGATTAAAATACTTGTAGAGCGCATGGCTGCCTCGGCAATGAGGCGTCCCAGCGCTGAGCAAGACAGAGAGAGGCAGAGAAGAGATTAGGGTTGAGGAAAAAGCCATGTCTTCACATGCCGTCTGAAGGTCTGATGATCAGAGATGTTACGAATATAGAGAGGAAGAGAGTTCCAGAGGGCAGGGGCCAATCGCCTGAAAGAGCGACCGCCAGATCTAGTCCTTCGTACGCGTGGAATGCATGCGAGGGCAAGGTTAGCCGATCGCAATGCTCGAGGAGGATGATAGAGAGTACACAGGTCGCTCAGAGTGTCCGGACCGATGCCGGTCAAAATCTTGTGCACAGTGCAGAGCGCCTTGAAATGCACACGATGTGCAAAGGGCAGCCAATGCAGGCGGAGAAGGAGGTTGGAGACATGGCTGTGCTTAGGAAGAGCGAAAATGGCGCGTGCTGCAGCGTTCTGAACCCGCTGCAGTCGAGTCAGCACCGACTTATTGGAGCCAAGCAGAAGCACATTGCAGTAGTCCAAACGGGCCAACACAGAGGCCTGAATAATCAGCTGCCGCGTTTGGGCATCAAAAAGACCAAGTATTGGTCTAAGGCCGCGTAGAATCCCAAAGCATTTCCCTGCAACAGATTTGGAATGCATCTCAAAGGTGAGGTCTTTATCAACCATAAAGCTGAGATTTTTCACTACGGACTTGGGGGCCGGAGGGATTCCAAGGGCCAAAGGCCACCATTCGTTAGTCCAGAGGTGGGATGCTTTGCCTAGCAGAAGGATCTCGGATTTCGCGGAGTTCAGCTGCAGAAAGTTCGCTGACATCCACTCTGCAACAGCCAGTAAGTCTTCCCTAAATTTTATTCTGTCCTGGCTGGGGTTGTCAGACATGGTGATCACCAACTGGGTGTCGTCAGCATACGACACCAAGGAGATTCCCCTTGCTTTGGCCATCCGGGCCAGTGGACTCATATATATATTGAAGAGCATAGGGCTCAGTGCCGAGCCCTGAGGAACCCCACAGCGCAGAGGATGAACCTGAGAAGTAAAGGGGGGGGCATAAGTTGTGATGTTTGCAGCACAGAGATCGCTTCAAACTCTGTGGGATGAAGACTATAGTTGCAGTTCACAAACCACAAGCAGTGCAATTGTTCTAGCAATAGAACAATGATCATCGTTGCCTGTCACATGATGAAAAGAAATGTTCCCAAAGCAATCCAATCATAGGACCAGGAATGAATTAAGTACCTGTCACAAACGAATGAGAGGCATGAAGCAATGTCTGGTGTGATGTGACTGTAAAGCGTGTTGAAATATCCTGACATAAAGTCCAGAAGGTCCGACTTTATCTTATTTAGGCCCTGACTCTGTCTTACTTTATAGAGGCCATACCTGTACCTGTAAACACAAATGTAACCAGGCTCACGGGTTACTCCATCACAACAGTGATGGATATCCTCTCTGCCGAAATACAAATCACATGAGATTCATATTTTGGCGGACAGGATATCCGTCACCATTTAAACGGAGTAACCCATCGAAAAAGATCTAAATCAGGCCCCTTATCTTTCTGGGAACTGTGACATTGTCAAGTTCTTCAATTAATGACATAGATACAACATCTAACGTGATATTCATCTGGGTCAAATGTCTACTCTTCACCATGTCAATGGTAAATAAGAACATGTATCCTGAATTGGCGTTATTTTGCCTTATATCTTCATAAGGAAACATCTGATTTGGAATCCTTGATGCACTTAATCTCTGTCAGTCATTCCTAAACTTAAGTCAGAAATTCCAATTTCTGATAAGAGCTAGTATATAAGGACTGTCATTTGACCACTTGTCAGCAGAGGTCCTTCACTCAGATTATCGCCTGAGATTCTGCCAGAGACGGTCTCGCCTGTGCTTGTATGACACTACAACTCTAACAAATATTGTGCATGCCTTACCATGCACTATGCATATGCCATTACCACGCATGCCTCTACCATGAATGGGAAGTCTATTTAAGGTAAGTGTATACAGATATATATATACATTTCTTATTGTAAGGTAAATGATATATATAAAACTATATATATATATATATATATATATATATATATATATATATATATATATATTCACTGAAAAAAACCATAGGTTTCAGACACGTTATAGTTACAAATTAGCATTTAAAAAACCTTTGAAATTCACTGAAAAAACCATAGGTTTTAGGGACAGTTATAGTTAGTTGGACATTGCACTCGTACAAAACCCGTGAAATTCCCCCGTTATAGTTAGTTCAGCTAACTATAACTCGCGCCCACAATGCACTGCTGATGACGTCACATATTACATCACTCATGACATGGTCAGTGACATCACTGATGACATCTCAAATGACATCACTGTTGGCATCATCCAGTGACTGTGTGTTTCTGTAAAGTTTAAATATTTTTAATATATATAGGGAAAGGCGTTTTGAAGAATGGGTGTATAAGTGTCTGTATGGATGATTTAGTAGGTGCGTGACTAATTCTATAAGTGAGTGATTAAACGTATCTTACTGAATGCATGGGTTAGTGACTAAACTGGGTGAATGTCTGTATCTGTCTGTTGCTGTGTAAGTGGCTGCATGGGTTTGTGAACAGCTACATGAGTGTCTATAAGAGTTATTGATTTGTTGTCTGAGTATCTGTATGGGTGCCTGAGTGTTTGTGTGGATGGGGTGTGTGCGACTGTGCATAGATGTGTGAGTGGGTGATTCACTGGGTGGATGGTTTCAAGAGTGCATCTGTGATAGACTGTATGGGTGGGTAAGTGTGTGTAACAGTGTGTTAGTGAGTGAATGTATGTCCCAGTGGTACATGTGTGAGTAACTACATATGTGAAAGGCAGTATATATGTGTGTTAGAGTATTTAAATGGCTATAAGTGAGAGTGTGTTATTGTGAGAGTGGCTGTATGGATGAGTGTGTGCTTGTATCAGTGATTGTATAAGAGCGTAACAATGTGCTAGTATTTGTATGATTAAGTGAGCTGGTGTGTGTATAACTGTATAGGTGAGTAAATGGCAGTGTGTTTAATTATTTGCATGACTGACTAGGTGTGTGAGTACCTCTATGGATGAGTGGCGGTGTTTGAGTGTCTATATAGGAGTAAGAGTGCATATGATAGTCCTGTACTGAGTGACCATAAGTATGAGTGACTGTACGGGTGAGTGAGTGGATGTGTGTGTGTAGACCTAAGAATCAGTGAGTGGGTATGTAGTTATTGGTGTTGGAGTGTCTATGGTTTTGCGAATGGCAGTCTGTAATTTAGAGTGGGTGTATCAAAGGTTATATTAGGGTGTGAGGAGGTGCATCAGATTATCACGTGGATGATGTCATCAGTGATGTCATTTGAGATGTCATCAGTGATGTCATCAGTGATGTCACTGACCATGTCATGAGTGATGTAATATGTGACGTCATCAGCAGTGCATTACGAGGGCGCGAGTTATAGTTAGCTGAACTAACTATAACGGGGGAATTTCACGGGTTTTGTACGAGTGCAATGTCCAACTAACTATAACTGTCCCTAAAACCTATGGTTTTTTCAGTGAATTTCAAAGGTTTTTTAAATGCTAATTTGTAACTATAACGTGTCTGAAACCTATGGTTTTTTCAGTGAATTTCAAAGGTTTTTTAAATGCTAATTTCTAACTATAACGTGCCTGAAACCTATGGTTTTTCAGTGAATTTCAAAGGTTTTGTAAATGACAATTTTTAAATGTATTAATTGTTATATTAATTTTTTTCATACTGATTTACTACATTTTTAGAAACAATTTTTTTTACATATTTTATTTTTAAATTACATTGTAATTACATTATACATTACATTACAAAAAATACTTTCTCAGAATGAATTACTTTAGTTTAAATACTTTGCACATAGGCAATAGACTTTTAAGTACAGTAGTTACAGTTGTTGCAATGGGCAACACATTTTCAAACACAATGCAACATTCAGCTCAATGTGAATTTCTAGTTAAATGCAATTAGTTACTTTATGGATTACTTTTCTAACCACAGGACTGGATCCTAGATTCAGTCCTGGGACATCTCCTGTAAACAGTTGAGTAAAAGCGTTTTGGTTACAGTACTGATTTTTAAGGAATATTATTGTATTTTAAAAGTTGACACTTAGAAACTTTTTCTCATATGGTCACCAATGTTATCCTATGGAAGGAAATTCACTTAGCAGGTAAAAACTGTTATTGTTACTTTTTCTTACTCAGTGTTGGATCCTGGATCCAGCACTGGTGCATCTCCTGTAAACAGTTGAAAGAATGCGTTTAAGTCATACAGGTGATTTTTAAGGAATATTTATAGTTTGTAAAAATCAACACTTTGAAACTTTTTTGCTGAAAACCAGACAATGGATTCCTATGGAAGAAAATATAAGTTACTGGTAAGTACGGTTAAAATTACTTTTCAGGGTCAGTGCTGGGCTAAAAGATGCAGCACTGGGTTCTCTCCTGATAACAGGTGAGTAAATCGGAATTCGTATTTCGGCTGATTTTAGAGGAATATTTTAAAGTTCCAAAACTCCACACTTAGAAGAATTTCCAAGTGAAACTAGTCAATGTTAGCCTATGGAAGGAAATTCAAGTTACTGGTAAGTACGGTTAGAATTACTTTTCAGGGTCAGTGCTGGGCTAAAGGTGCAGCACTGAGGTCTCTCCTGATAACAGGTGAGTAAATCGGAATTCGTATTTCGGCTGATTTTAGAGGAATATTTGTATGTTTCAAAAATCAACACTTAGAAACTTTTTCAGCAAAAAGCAGGCAATGATATCCTATGGAAGGAAATTCAAGTTACTGGTAAGTACGGTTAAAATTACTTTTCAGGACCAGTACTGGGCTGAAAGATGCAGCACTGAGGTCTCTCCTTATAACAGGTGAGTAAATCGGAATTCGTATTTCGGATGATTTTAGAAGAATATTTGCACAATGGTGAAGGGAGGGGGCGGGGCCTGAGGTGACATCTGTGCAAACGCGCCCCGTGGCGCGTTTTAAGTTGGGGGATTAAGTCCCCTTGAATCCTGAGGGTCCCTAGGGGCCAACTAGCCCACCAGGAACCTCCAATATGCGCCAGGGGCTGCGTTGCAGAGACGTGTAGAGAGGCCACACCCCTTTACACCTCTCTGCAGCGCAGCTCTGTGGCGCTTTCTGGATGTACCTGTTGGGCTAGTTGGCCCCAGGGACCCTCAGGATTGAAGGGGATTTAATTCCCCATCTTAAAACGCGCCACAGGGCCTGTTTGCACACATGTCACCTGAAGCCCCGCCCCTCCTTCACCACTGTGCAAACGCGCCCCGTGGCGCGTTTTAAGTTGGGGGATTAAGTCCCCTTGAATCCTGAGGGTCCCCGGAGTCCAACTAGCCCACCATATACCTCCAAAAGCGCCACATAGCTGCGTTGCAGAGAGGTGTAAAAGGGGCGTGGCCTCTGTACACCTCTCTGCAAGGCAGCCCCTGGCGCATACTGGAGGTTCCTGGTGGGCTAGTTGGCCCCCAGGGACCCCCAGTATTCAAGGGGAATTCGTTCCCCTCTGCAAACGCGCCAGGGCGCGTTTGCAGAGTGGTGAAGGAAGGGGGCGGGGCCTGCGGGCCCGATCGTTTTTTTTTTTTTTGTCCCCTGAAGGGGGGCTGTGTGGCCCCCCTTCCTTTTTCATGTTTTTGGGCCCTGGGGACCCCATCCCCCAGGGCCTTACCCCTTTTTTTAAATTAAATATTAAAAAAAAAAACTACTTGCCCCGGGGACCCCATCCCCCGGGGCTGGCCCTCTCCGTTGGGGACTGTGGGGGGGTCCCCAAGCCCCCCACAGTCCCGCTGGCTCCCCGCGTCCCTTGGGAGCCGGCATTGCTTTTACACATGGGGAGCTGCTAAGATGCAGCTCCCCATGTGGAAAAGCAATGTGCTTTGGATATTGGAAGAGAGAGCAGGTTCCCTGCTCTCTCTTCCAATATCCAAAGCAGTTTGCTATGGCAGGACGGGAGCCGCGAGGCTCCCGTCCTGCCATAGCAAACTACAGTGTCCCGGGGGTAGGCACCCCGGGACACTGCAGGAGCCGGCCCTGGGGGGTGGTGGTCCCCAGGGCCATCAAGGGCTCCAGGAGGGGGGCCGCGTGGCCCCCCTCCCATTCAGGTCACAGCCCCGGGGAGGTGGTGGTCCCCGGGGCTCTGGGGGTCCGTAACGGACCCCCATATTTAAATGTTTAGTGCCCCGGGGAGGTGGCGGTCCCCGGGGCGTGTGGGGGGGCTGGAGCCCCCCCACACAGGTTTTTTAATTTAAAAAAAAAAAGCCCCGGGGAGGTGGTGGTCCCCGGGGCTGCGGGAGGGCTCAGAGCCCTCCCGCACCATTTTTAAAAAAAAGCCCCGGGGGGTGGCGGTCCCCGGGGCTTGGGGGGCCCTTTGAGGCCCCCCACACATAAAATTAACCCCCCCCCACCATGCCCCCGGGACTTGGGCCACCCGGGGGCCAGTGACTATCGAAGCGCGGGAGACCGCGCTTCGATTTCCGGCAGGATTCGCGCACCCTGAGCGCATCCTGCCGATTTTTAAAAAAATTTTTTTTTTTTTTTGCCCAGGGGTCCTTGTGGGACCCCCTGAGCAAACCTAGGGGGTCAGGGTGTTTCTACCCTGCCCCCTTTGTGCGCTTTGCGCACTTGTTTCTGTCCCTCGGTTCTACCGAGGGACAAAATGGCTGCCAACATTTCCTGAATCGGAATGTTGACAGCCAGCTGACAGCCAATTAACATGCAGCTCGTGATCGGGACGGTGCGCGCAGGGTGCGCTGAGGGTACGCGGACCCTACTCGGCCATAGATATCACTATCTTTTTTACTTTTCATTTTCTCAGCAACTACTGAACGGATTTACACCATTTAACAAAAAGGGTTCTTTCTGAACCAAGAACTACCTCTTTGCCAAATTTGGTGTAATTCCGTTCAGCAGATTCGGGCTGTAGCCGTGTCTAAAGTTTCCTATGGAAAAATGCATGGGGATAACGCGTTTTGGGACCCCCCTTTTTTCTCGGCCCCCGCTTGACGAATCCCCCCGAGACTTTCAGGGTAGGAGCGGACCGGAGCGGGCCACAAAGTTTGAAAATTTCGCGAAAATACGTCAACCGGCAAGAGAGTTATTTCAAATAGAATGTCGCGGATTTCCTATGGATAATAGGTTGTAACTATAACTATCTACTGGCGACCGCCAGTAGATAATATATATATATATATATATATAAATATATATATATACCACACAATACCCCTACCCACCTCAAAACCCTAAAATACCCTTACCACACAATACCCTTACCAACCCCTGAAGCCTAAAAACACCCTTACCACCCTATGCCCCTACCCATCCTTCAACCCTAAAATACTTTTACCACCCAATACCCTTACCCACCCCTAAACCCTAAAAACACCCTTTCCACCCTATACCCCTGCCCATCCCTAAGATACCTTTACTACCCCATACCCCTATGCATCCCTAAACCCCTACCCAACCCTAACCCTAAAACTCCTACTCAACCCTAAGCCTAAACATAAACCTAAAACCTAAAATGTATATATATAAATATATATATTTATGTCCAAAAGTGCCCCAAAGCAATGAGAGCGCACTCGACATTCAGAGGAAACCACATGGTTTAATTAAGGAAAAACGAGCAGCAGCATTCACCTTTAAAGTAATGTTCCTTTCCGACGCGTTTCGAGGCTCCTGCCTCTTAGTCATGGATAATTTGCAAACGTGCAGCAGATGGCTCTGATCATTTCCTTTACAGCATGCCTCCTTTAAATACCCCCAGTGGGCCATGCTTAGTGCGTGAGTTTTTCTCAATGCATGCTTGGACTTGTAGTTCCAAAGAGAAATAAATCGGAGAAACTTTTTACCCTTCAGTGGGCTCCGCTGCATATATGATCCTTTAATCATATTGTTGCCCTCCAGTGGGCCATGAAGCCGGTGCAAGTTCACATTATCCTCCTCTGAAGTGCTAAATGAGTCAAGGCATCGTTCCGACTCGCAGCCTCTAAAAATAAAAGATGGTGCAGCTCTCCACGGCAGGGCTGCCGTGTAATTATTTTATGTCCAAAAGTGCCCCAAAGCAATGAGAGCGCACTCGACATTCAGAGGAAACCACATGGTTTAATTAAGGAAAAACGAGCAGCAGCATTCACCTTTAAAGTAATGTTCCTTTCCGACGCGTTTCGAGGCTCCTGCCTCTTAGTCATGGATAATTTGCATACGTGCAGCAGATGGCTCTGATCATTTCCTTTACAGCATGCCTCCTTTAAATACCCCCAGTGGGCCATGCTTAGTGCGTGAGTTTTTCTCAATGCATGCTTGGACTTGTAGTTCCAAAGAGAAATAAATCGGAGAAACTTTTACCCTTCAGTGGGCTCCGCTGCATATATGATCCTTTAATCATATTGTTGCCCTCCAGTGGGCCATGAAGCCGGTGCAAGTTCACATTATCCTCCTCTGAAGTGCTAAATGAGTCAAGGCATCGTTCCGACTCGCAGCCTCTAAAAATAAAAGATGGTGCAGCTCTCCACGGCAGGGCTGCCGTGTAATTATTTTATGTCCAAAAGTGCCCCAAAGCAATGAGAGCGCACTCGACATTCAGAGGAAACCACATGGTTTAATTAAGGAAAAACGAGCAGCAGCATTCACCTTTAAAGTAATGTTCCTTTCCGACGCGTTTCGAGGCTCCTGCCTCTTAGTCATGGATAATTTGCATACGTGCAGCAGATGGCTCTGATCATTTCCTTTACAGCATGCCTCCTTTAAAAACCCCAGTGGGCCATGCTTAGTGCGCAAGTTTTTCTCAATGCATGCTTGGACTTGTAGTTCCAAAGAGAAATAAATCGGAGAAACTTTTACCCTTCAGTGGGCTCCGCTGCATATATGATCCTTTAATCATATTGTTGCCCTCCAGTGGGCCATGAAGCCGGTGCAAGTTCACATTATCCTCCTCTGAAGTGCTAAATGAGTCAAGGCATCGTTCCGACTCACAGCCTCTAAAAATAAAAGATGGTGCAGCTCTCCACGGCAGGGCTGCCGTGTAATTATTTTATGTCCAAAAGTGCCCCAAAGCAATGAGAGCGCACTCGACATTCAGAGGAAACCACATGGTTTAATTAAGGAAAAACGAGCAGCAGCATTCACCTTTAAAGTAATGTTCCTTTCCGACGCGTTTCGAGGCTCCTGCCTCTTAGTCATGGATAATTTGCATACGTGCAGCAGATGGCTCTGATCATTTCCTTTACAGCATGCCTCCTTTAAATACCCCCAGTGGGCCATGCTTAGTGCGTGAGTTTTTCTCAATGCATGCTTGGACTTGTAGTTCCAAAGAGAAATAAATCGGAGAAACTTTTTACCCTTCAGTGGGCTCCGCTGCATATATGATCCTTTAATCATATTGTTGCCCTCCAGTGGGCCATGAAGCCGGTGCAAGTTCACATTATCCTCCTCTGAAGTGCTAAATGAGTCAAGGCATCGTTCCGACTCGCAGCCTCTAAAAATAAAAGATGGTGCAGCTCTCCACGGCAGGGCTGCCGTGTAATTATTTTATGTCCAAAAGTGCCCCAAAGCAATGAGAGCGCACTCGACATTCAGAGGAAACCACATGGTTTAATTAAGGAAAAACGAGCAGCAGCATTCACCTTTAAAGTAATGTTCCTTTCCGACGCGTTTCGAGGCTCCTGCCTCTTAGTCATGGATAATTTGCATACGTGCAGCAGATGGCTCTGATCATTTCCTTTACAGCATGCCTCCTTTAAATACCCCCAGTGGGCCATGCTTAGTGCGTGAGTTTTTCTCAATGCATGCTTGGACTTGTAGTTCCAAAGAGAAATAAATCGGAGAAACTTTTTACCCTTCAGTGGGCTCCGCTGCATATATGATCCTTTAATCATATTGTTGCCCTCCAGTGGGCCATGAAGCCGGTGCAAGTTCACATTATCCTCCTCTGAAGTGCTAAATGAATCAAGGCATCGTTCCGACTCGCAGCCTCTAAAAATAAAAGATGGTGCAGCTCTCCACGGCAGGGCTGCCGTGTAATTATTTTATGTCCAAAAGTGCCCCAAAGCAATGAGAGCGCACTCGACATTCAGAGGAAACCACATGGTTTAATTAAGGAAAAACGAGCAGCAGCATTCACCTTTAAAGTAATGTTCCTTTCCGACGCGTTTCGAGGCTCCTGCCTCTTAGTCATGGATAATTTGCATACGTGCAGCAGATGGCTCTGATCATTTCCTTTACAGCATGCCTCCTTTAAAAACCCCCAGTGGGCCATGCTTAGTGCGCGAGTTTTTCTCAATGCATGCTTGGACTTGTAGTTCCAAAGAGAAATAAATCGGAGAAACTTTTTACCCTTCAGTGGGCTCCGCTGCATATATGATCCTTTAATCATATTGTTGCCCTCCAGTGGGCCATGAAGCCGGTGCAAGTTCACATTATCCTCCTCTGAAGTGCTAAATGAGTCAAGGCATCGTTCCGACTCACAGCCTCTAAAAATAAAAGATGGTGCAGCTCTCCACGGCAGGGCTGCCGTGTAATTATTTTATGTCCAAAAGTGTCCCAAAGCAATGAGAGCGCACTCGACATTCAGAGGAAACCACATGGTTTAATTAAGGAAAAACGAGCAGCAACATTCACCTTTAAAGTAATGTTCCTTTCCGACGCGTTTCGAGGCTCCTGCCTCTTAGTCATGGATAATTTGCATACGTGCAGCAGATGGCTCTGATCATTTCCTTTACAGCATGCCTCCTTTAAATACCCCCAGTGGGCCATGCTTAGTGCGTGAGTTTTTCTCAATGCATGCTTGGACTTGTAGTTCCAAAGAGAAATAAATCGGAGAAACTTTTTACCCTTCAGTGGGCTCCGCTGCATATATGATCCTTTAATCATATTGTTGCCCTCCAGTGGGCCATGAAGCCGGTGCAAGTTCACATTATCCTCCTCTGAAGTGCTAAATGAGTCAAGGCATCGTTCCGACTCACAGCCTCTAAAAATAAAAGATGGTGCAGCTCTCCACGGCAGGGCTGCCGTGTAATTATTTTATGTCCAAAAGTGCCCCAAAGCAATGAGAGCGCACTCGACATTCAGAGGAAACCACATGATTTAATTAAGGAAAAACGAGCAGCAGCATTCACCTTTAAAGTAATGTTCCTTTCCGACGCGTTTCGAGGCTCCTGCCTCTTAGTCATGGATAATTTGCATACGTGCAGCAGATGGCTCTGATCATTTCCTTTACAGCATGCCTCCTTTAAATACCCCCAGTGGGCCATGCTTAGTGCGTGAGTTTTTCTCAATGCATGCTTGGACTTGTAGTTCCAAAGAGAAATAAATCGGAGAAACTTTTTACCCTTCAGTGGGCTCCGCTGCATATATGATCCTTTAATCATATTGTTGCCCTCCAGTGGGCCATGAAGCCGGTGCAAGTTCACATTATCCTCCTCTGAAGTGCTAAATGAGTCAAGGCATCGTTCCGACTCACAGCCTCTAAAAATAAAAGAACACTTTGCTCACATTAGGGACTACATGTCCCATCATGCACTAAAGAACTTGGCACTTAGCAAAAGCCCACTGGGGGCCATGAAAATAAATAATGCCGGAAATTGGTATAATGTGAGCCAGTGATGCCTCGTTTGTTCAGCAGCCCAGGAAGAAGAGGTTTTAAACCTCGAAACGCGTCGGCACTAATGAATAATTGCTGGAGCATGAAGGCGAGCTGCAAATTAATGCCTGATGGTGAGAGTGGTGTCGAGTGACCTTCTAATGCTTTGGGGCACATTGTTTATAATATATATATATATATATATATATATAGATGTATATATATATATATATATATATATATATTGCAGCTCCGATCCACCAGAAGTCGCGGTGAGCACTCGGGAACGGGTGCCGGTCATTTAACGTTGCGGTGGTACCACGGAATATGTAAGCTCAAAACCCCACTCGTTAACCAAGTGAAGAGAACGCACTCTGTTGAAGGTGAAAAGTCCAGTACTTTATTTACCGAACCAAAACAAGCAGGACACTTTTCGGCTTTGCACCTTTTTCCAACTGAATACATTGACGGGGATTCCGCCATATTTTTATATTGCATTACCCTAATGCTTCCGGTTCAGCATTTGCAATTGAAAACAAAACGGACAGTCATCACAATTTGCATCCGCCATCTTTAAATGGTGAAAAACCCACTTTACATTCATTGCTATCGCATTAATTCATGTCGAGATAAACATCTTTGAAATCTTGTGGGATATCAATTTCATTACGAGTTACAAACTCCCACAAGATTTCATAGATGTTTATCTCGACATGAATTAATGCGATAGCAATGAATGTAAAGTGGGTTTTTCACCATTTAAAGATGGCGGATGCAAATTGTGATGACTGTCCGTTTTTGTTTTCAATTGCAAATGCTGAACCGGAAGCATTAGGATAATGCAGTGTAAAAATATGGCGGAATCCCCGTCGATGTATTTAGTTGGAAAAAGGCGCGAAGCCGAAACGCGTCCTGTTTGTTTTGGTTCGATAAATAAAGTACCGGACTTTTCACCTTCAACAGAGTGCGGTCTCTTCACTTGGTTAACGAGTGGGGTTTTGAATATATATATATATATATATATATATATATATATATATATATATATATATATATATATATATATATTCACTGAAAAAACCATAAGTTTCAGACATGTTATAGTTAGAAATTAGCATTTAAAAAACCTTTGAAATTCACTGAAAAAACCATAGGTTTTAGGGACAGTTATAGTTAGTTGGACATTTCACTCGTACAAAACCATAGAAATTCCCCCGTTATAGTTAGTTCAGCTAACTATAACTTGCGCCCCGCAATGCACTGCTGATGACGTCACATATTACATCACTCATGACATGGTCAGTGACATCACTGATGACATCACTGATGACATCTCAAATGACATCACTGATGACATCATCCAGTGACTGTGTGTTTCTGTAAAGTTTAAATATGTTTAATATATATAGGCAAAGGCGTATTGAAGAATGAGTGGGTGTATAAGTGTCTGAATGGATGATTGAGTAGGTGCGTGACTGACTCTACAAGTGAGTGATTAAACGTATCTTACTGAATGCATGGGTTAGTGACTAAACTGTGTGAATGTCTGTATCCGTCTGTCTGTTGGTGTGTAAGTGGAGGCATGGATTTGCAAATAGCTACATGAGTGTCTATATGGGTTATTGATTGGTTCTCTGAGTATCTGTATGGGTGCCTGAGTGTTTGTGTGGGTGGGGTGTGTGTGACTCTGTACATAGATGTGTGAGTGGGTGATTCACTGGGTGCATGATTTGAAGAGTGCATCTGTGATGGACTGCTTGGGTGGGTGAGTGTGTGTATGGGTGTGTTAGTGAGTGAATGTATATCTCAGTGGTACATGTTCGAGTAACTACATATGTAAAAGGCAGTATATATGTGTGTTAGAGTATTTAAAAGGCTATAAGTGAGAGTGTGTGATTGTCAGAGTGGCTGTATGGATGCGTGTGTGCTTGTATCAGTTATTGTATAAGAGCGTAAGAATGTGCTAGTATTTGTATGAGTAAGTGAGTTGGTGTGTGTATAACTGTATAGGTGAGTAAATGGGTGTGTGATTAATTTTTTGCATGACTGACTAGGTGTGTGAGTACCTCTATGGATGAGTGGCGGTGTGTGAGTGTTTATATAGGTGTATGAGCGCATATGATAGTCCTGTACTGAGTGACTGTAAGTATGAGTGACTGTACGGGTGAGTGAGTAGATGTGTGTGTGTAGACCTAAGAATCAGTGAGTGGGTATGTAGTTATTGGTATTGGAGTGTGTATGGTTTTGAGAATGGCAGTCTGTAATTTAGAGTGGGTGTACCAAAAGTTATATTAGGGTGTGAGAAGATGCATGAAATTATCACATGGATGATGTCATCAGTGATGTCATCAGTGATGTCACTGACCATGTCATGAGTGATGTAATATGTGACGTCATCAGCAGTGCATTGCGGGGGCGCGAGTTATAGTTAGCTGAACTAACTATAACGGGGGAATTTCTATGGTTTTGTACGAGTGAAATGTCCAACTAACTATAACTGTCCCTAAAACCTATGGTTTTTTCAGTGAATTTCAAAGGTTTTTAAATGCTAATTTCTAACTATAACGTGCCTGAAACCTATGGTTTTTAAGTGAATTTCAAAGGTTTTTTAAATGCTAGTTTCTAACTATGCCTACAGAGGTAGGACATGTGAAGAAAGAAGAAAAACGCACAGAAAGAAGCAAAAGAAATGCAGAAAGAAGCAACAGAAGTCCACAAAGACGAAGAAAAGTGCAGGAAGAAGCAAAAGATGTGCAGAAAGAACCAACAGAGGAGCAGAAAGAGGCCTTGTTGCAAAATCATCCTGTGCCCACAACTTTTTCAGACGTGTACTGGTGGTAACTGACTCTGACTAACCAGAGCCAGTGCTATGCTAAAAGACACTTAGAATACAGTGAAAACACCTACATACACTAGGGAACACTATGCATTGGGGTACCCCTGTGATTAGCATGACCTCCTCTGTAAGTCCCTAGTACATAATAGGGCAGGGGATTAAAACTACCTCTTAAAACGCGCTACAAGGCGCGTTTGCACAGTGGTGAAGGGAGGGGGCCTGAGGTGACATGTGTGCAAACGCGCCCGTGGCGCGTTTTAAGTTGGGGGATTAAGTCCCCTTGAATCCTGAGGGTCCCTGGGGCCCAACTAGCCCCCAGGTACCTACAGTTAGGACCACAGAGCTGAGTTGCAGAGAGGCGTTCCGAGGCCACGCACCTTTTTCACCTCTCTGCAACGCAACTCTGTTGTGCTTACTGAAGGTACCTGGTGGGCTAGTTGGCCCCCAGGGTCCCTCAGGATTCAAGGGGAATTAATTCCCCAACTTAAAACGCACCACAGGGCGTGTTTGCGCACATGTCACCTGAGGCCCCGCCCCTCCCTTCACCACTGTGCAAACGCGCCCCGTGGCGCGTTTTAGGCTGAGGGATTAGGTCACCTTGAATCCTGAGGGTCCCTGGGGCCCAACTAGCCCACCAGGTACTTCCAGTAAGCACCACAGGCCTGCGTTGCAGAGAGGTGGTCCGAGGCCATGCCCCTTTTACACCTCTCTGCAACGCAGCTCTGTGGCGCTTACTGGAGGTACCTGGTGGGCTAGTTGGACCCCAGGGACCCTCAGGATTCAAGGGACTTAATCCCCCAACTTAAAACACGCCACAGGGCATGTTTGCACACATGTCACCTCAGGCCCTGCCCCCTCCCTTCACCACTGTGCAAACGCGCCCCGTGGCGCGTTTAAGTCGGGGGATTAACTCCCCTTGAATCCTGAGGGTCCCTGGGGTGCAACAAGCCCACCAGCTACCTCCATTAAGCGCCACAGAGCTGCGTTGCAGAGAGGTGTAAAAAGGGGCGTGGCCTCAGAACACCTCTCTGCAACGCAGCCCCCTGGCGCATACTGGAGGTTCCTGGTGGGCTAGTTGGCCCACAGGGACCCCCAGTATTCAAGGGGAATTCGTTCCCCATCTGCAAACGCGCCAGGGGGCGCGTTTGCAGAGTGCTGCAAGGAGGGGGCATGGCCTCCGGCGCGATGCCGGTCTTTCTTTTTTTTTTTTTTTAAGAAGGGGGCTGTGTGGCCCCCCTTCTTTTTGTAATTTATTTGCCCTGGGGACCCCATCCCCCAGGGCCTGCCAGCTATTTTCTTTTTTTTTAATTTGGAAGGTGGCCGCGTGGGCCCCCTCCCGAGGCCTTAATTGGCCCCGGGGACCCCCTCCCCCGGGGCATGGCCTTTATTTTTTTTTAAAATTGTTTTGGAGGGGGGCTGCGTTGCCCCCCTCCTCAGGCCACTTATGGCCCCGGGGACCCCATCCCCCGGGGCCGGCCTTTTTTTTTTTTTTTATATTTTTTTTTTAAAATAAATTTTGGGGAAGGGGGCCGCGTGGCCCCACTCCCGGGCCACTTGTAGCCCCGGGGACCCCATCCCCCGGGGCTGGCCCTCTCCGTTGGGGGGTTCCCAATCCCACAATGGTCCCGCCGGCTCCCCGCGTCCCTCGGGAGCCGGCATTGCTTTTCCACATGGGGAGCTGCTAAGATGCAGCTCCCCGTGTGGAAAAGCAATTTGCTTTGAATTTTGCGAGAGAGAGCAGGTTTCCTGCTCTCTCTTCCAAAATTCAAAGCAAGTTTGCTATGACAGGACGGGAGCCGCGAGGCTCCCGCCCTGTCATAGCAAACAGCAGTGGGCACCCCGGGACACTGCAGGAGCCGGCCCTGGGGGGTGGTGGTCCCCAGGGCCATCACAGGCTCCAGGAGGGGGGCCGTGCGGCCCCCCTCCCAACATGTTCAAAGCCCCGGGGAGGTGGTGGTCCCCAAAGCTTCGGTGGTCCGAAACGGACCCCAAATTTAAAATTCTTAGTGCCCCAGGGAGGTGGCGGTCCCTGGGGCATGTGGGGGGGCTCGAGCCCCCCCACACAGGTAATTTTTTTTTTTTTTTTTTTAAAGCCCCGGGGGGTGGCGGTCCCCGGGGCTGTGGGAG
The DNA here is from genome assembly GCA_963921515.1 of Calotriton arnoldi. Taxonomy (NCBI): domain Eukaryota; kingdom Metazoa; phylum Chordata; class Amphibia; order Caudata; family Salamandridae; genus Calotriton; species Calotriton arnoldi. The sequence continues at coordinate 14,723 of CAWUFW010023012.1, read as the reverse complement.
GGCCGAGTGCCCTCTCGCACCATTTGTTATTTAAAGCCCCGGGGGTGGTGGTCCCCTAGGCTTGGGGGGGCCTTAGAGGCCCCCCCAACAAATATTTAATAAACCCCACATGCCCCAGTGACTTGGCCCACCCGGGGGCCAAATAACAACGGCGGGATCCACGCATCCTAAGCGCATCCTGCCGATTTTTTATTTTTTTTTAAATGCTTTTTTTCGCCCTGGGGGTCCTTCTGGGACCCCCTGAGCAGGCCTAGAGGGTCAGGGTGTTTCTACCCTGCCCCCTTTTTGCGTTTTGCACACTAGTTTCTACTGTTTTCTTGTGACTCGGTTCTACTGAGTCACAAGATGGCTGCCAACACTTCCTGGTTTGTAGTGTTGACAGCCAATTAGCATACAGCTCGTGATCGGGAGGGTGCGCGGATCCTCCGCTGCCATAGATATATATGTGTTTTTACTTTTGATTTTCTCAACAACTACTGAACGGATTTACACCATTTAACAAAAAGGGTTCTTTATGAACCAAGAACTACCTCTTTGCCAAATTTGGTGTAATTCCGTTCAGCAGTTCGGGCTGTAGCCGTGTCTAAAGTTTCCTATGGAAAATTGCATGGGGGAAATACGTTTTGGGACCCCCCTTTTTTCTCGGCCCCCGCTTGCCGAATCACCCCGAAACTTTCGGGATAGGAGCGGGCCATAAGTTTTGAGAATTTCGCGAAGATTCGTCAACTGGGGCCAAAGGTATTGGAAATAGAATGTTGCGAATTTCCTATGGAAAATAGGTCCTAACTATAACTATCTACTGCCGACCGCCAGTAGATAATATATATATATATTGAAACCAAAGTGCCCGAAAGCATTGAGTAGGCACTCGACATCACTCTGGCCATTCAGCATTCAAATGCAGCTTGCCCCAATGCTTTGCTGTTTTGTAATTATGCCACCGACGCGTTTCAAGGATAAAATCCTCTTCCTCAGGGCTGCTATCACAAACAAACATCAAATGCTCACAGTCTTTCCGGCGTTATTTATTTCCATTTGCCACAATGGGCGCTTGCTCAGTGCGATGTTATTATGGTGCCTGATGGGACATTGAGTCCAAACTGAGAGCGTAAGTATGTCCTTTAGTAAGGTCGATGTGTTTACATACATAAAAGCATTATTAATGTCCTTAGTAGGTCACAAAGCATTAGGCAAGCTAATCTGCATATAGAGCGAAGCGCTGAAATGGCGTCGATAAGTTCAACTCCTCAGCCTCTTTTACTCACAGATGGTGCTCCACTCCACGGCAGGGCAGCCGTGCCAATATTTTGAAACCAAAGTGCCCGAAAGCATTGAGTAGGCACTCGACATCACTCTGGCCATTCAGCATTCAAATGCAGCTTGCCCCAATGCTTTGCTGTTTTGTAATTATGCCACCGACGCGTTTCAAGGATAAAATCCTCTTCCTCAGGGCTGCTATCACAAACAAACATCAAATGCTCACAGTCTTTCCGGCGTTATTTATTTCCATTTGCCACAATGGGCGCTTGCTCAGTGCGATGTTATTATGGTGCCTGATGGGACATTGAGTCCAAACTGAGAGCGTAAGTATGTCCTTTAGTAAGGTCGATGTGTTTGCATACATAAAAGCATTATTAATGTCCTTAGTAGGTCACAAAGCATTAGGCAAGCTAATCTGCATATAGAGCGAAGCGCTGAAATGGCGTCGATAAGTTCAACTCCTCAGCCTCTTTTACTCACAGATGGTGCTCCACTCCACGGCAGGGCAGCCGTGCCAATATTTTGAAACCAAAGTGCCCGAAAGCATTGAGTAGGCACTCAACATCACTCTGGCCATTCAGCATTCAAATGCAGCTTGCCCCAATGCTTTGCTGTTTTGTAATTATGCCACCGACGCGTTTCAAGGATAAAATCCTCTTCCTCAGGGCTGCTATCACAAACAAACATCAAATGCTCACAGTCTTTCCGGCGTTATTTATTTCCATTTGCCACAATGGGCGCTTGCTCAGTGCGATGTTATTATGGTGCCTGATGGGACATTGAGTCCAAACTGAGAGCGTAAGTATGTCCTTTAGTAAGGTCGATGTGTTTGCATACATAAAAGCATTATTAATGTCCTTAGTAGGTCACAAAGCATTAGGCAAGCTAATCTGCATATAGAGCGATGCGCTGAAATGGCGTCGATAAGTTCAACTCCTCAGCCTCTTTTACTCAAAGATGGTGCTCCACTCCACGGCAGGGCAGCTGTGCCAATATTTTGAAACCAAAGTGCCCGAAAGCATTGAGTAGGCACTCGACATCACTCTGGCCATTCAGCATTCAAATGCAGCTTGCCCCAATGCTTTGCTGTTTTGTAATTATGCCACCGACGCGTTTCAAGGATAAAATCCTCTTCCTCAGGGCTGCTATCACAAACAAACATCAAATGCTCACAGTCTTTCCGGCGTTATTTATTTCCATTTGCCACAATGGGCGCCTGCTCAGTGCGATGTTATTATGGTGCCTGATGGGACATTGAGTCCAAACTGAGAGCGTAAGTATGTCCTTTAGTAAGGTCGATGTGTTTGCATACATAAAAGCATTATTTTGTTATGCACTTTCAAGACGTTTTCCAGCACAGCGCTTCAAATGCTAATTAAGCCTGCCTAATGCTCTGCAACCTACTATAGGATAAAAATAAGCCTTAATTCAGCAAAAGAACATTTGAACTTACCACAAGTGAACAATGACACTCGCATCATGAACTTTCTGTTCCAGCATGCACCAGGTATGTGCACTGAGCACACGCCCACTGAGCAACAGTGATGTTAATAAAGCTGCAATTCAAAATGAATGCGAGGCTCAGATGTCTTTTGTGGCAGCCCAGGAAGAAGAGGTTTTACCTTGAAACCCGTTGGCAAGCGCAATTACGTAAAGGAACATTAAAGCAGGCTGCATCATGAAGCTGTATGGCGAAGCTCTGTGAGTGACCTCCCAATGCTCAAGGGCACTTTGGTGGAAATACTTTGACACGACAGCCCAGCCGTGGGGAGGGGCACCATTACCGGCTGGAAAAGAAATACAGATTCCAGCAAGGTGAGGCTGTTGTTTTGCACTTTCAAGACGTTTTCCAGCACAGCGCTTCAATTGCTAATTCAGCCTGCCTAATGCTCTGCAACCTACTATAGGATAAAAATAAGCCTTAATTCAGCAAAAGAACATTTGAACTTACCACAAGTGAACAATGACACTCGCATCATGAACTTTCTGTTCCAGCATGCACCAGGTATGTGCACTGAGCACACGCCCACTGAGCAACAGTGATGTTAATAAAGCTGCAATTCAAAATGAATGCGAGGCTCAGATGTCTTTGTGGCAGCCCAGGAAGAAGAGGTTTTACCTTGAAACGCGTTGGCAAGCACAATTACGTAAAGGAACATTAAAGCAGGCTGCATCATGAAGCTGTATGGCGAAGCTCTGTGAGTGACCTCCCAATGCTCAAGGGCACTTTGGTGGAAATACTTTGACACGGCAGCCCAGCCGTGGGGTGGGGCACCATTACCGGCTGGAAAAGAAATACAGATTCCAGCAAGGTGAGGCTGTTGTTTTGCACTTTCAAGACATTTTCCAGCACAGCGCTTCAAATGCTAATTAAGCCTGCCTAATGCTCTGCAACTTACTATAGGATAAAAATAAGCCTTAATTCAGCAAAAGAACATTTGAACTTACCACAAGTGAACAATGACACTCGCATCATGAACTTTCTGTTCCAGCATGCACCAGGTATGTGCACTGAGCACACGCCCACTGAGCAACAGTGATGTTAATAAAGCTGCAATTCAAAATGAATGTGAGGCTCAGATGTCTTTTGTGGCAGCCCAGGAAGAAGAGGTTTTACCTTGAAACGCGTTGGCAAGCACAATTACGTAAAGGAACATTAAAGCAGGCTGCATCATGAAGCTGTATGGCGAAGCTCTGTGAGTGACCTCCCAATGCTCAAGGGCACTTTGGTGGAAAAACTTTGACGCGGCAGCCCAGCCATGGGGAGGGGCACCATTACCGGCTGGAAAAGAAATACAGATTCCAGCAAGGTGAGGCTGTTGTTTTGCACTTTCAAGACGTTTTCCAGCACAGCGCTTCAAATGCTAATTAAGCCTGCCTAATGCTCTGCAACCTACTATAGGATAAAAATAAGCCTTAATTCAGCAAAAGAACATTTGAACTTACCACAAGTGAACAATGACACTCGCATCATGAACTTTCTGTTCCAGCATGCACCAGGTATGTGCACTGAGCACACGCCCACTGAGCAACAGTGATGTTAATAAAGCTGCAATTCAAAATGAATGCAAGGCTCAGATGTCTTTTGTGGCAGCCCAGGAAAAAGAGGTTTTACCTTGAAACGCGTTGGCAAGCACAATTACGTAAAGGAACATTAAAGCAGGCTGCATCATGAAGCTGTATGGCGAAGCTCTGTGAGTGACCTCCCAATGCTCAAGGGCACTTTGGTGGAAATACTTTGACACGGCAGCCCAGCCGTGGGGTGGGGCACCATTACCGGCTGGAAAAGAAATACAGATTCCAGCAAGGTGAGGCTGTTGTTTTGCACTTTCAAGACATTTTCCAGCACAGCGCTTCAAATGCTAATTAAGCCTGCCTAATGCTCTGCAACTTACTATAGGATAAAAATAAGCCTTAATTCAGCAAAAGAACATTTGAACTTACCACAAGTGAACAATGACACTCGCATCATGAACTTTCTGTTCCAGCAGGCACCAGGTATGTGCACTGAGCACACGCCCACTGAGCAACAGTGATGTTAATAAAGCTGCAATTCAAAATGAATGCGAGGCTCAGATGTCTTTGTGGCAGCCCAGGAAGAAGAGGTTTTACCTTGAAACGCGTTGGCAAGCACAATTACGTAAAGGAACATTAAAGCAGGCTGCATCATGAAGCTGTATGGCGAAGCTCTGTGAGTGACCTCCCAATGCTCAAGGGCACTTTGGTGGAAATACTTTGACACGGCAGCCCAGCCGTGGGGAGGGGCACCATTACCGGCTGGAAAAGAAATACAGATTCCATCAAGGCGAGGCTGTTGTTTTGCACTTTCAAGACGTTTTCCAGCACAGCGCTTCAAATGCTAATTAAGCCTGCCTAATGCTCTGCAACCTACTATAGGATAAAAATAAACCTTAATTCAGCAAAAGAACATTTGAACTTACCACAAGTGAACAATGACACTCGCATCATGAACTTTCTGTTCCAGCATGCACCAGGTATGTGCACTGAGCACACGCCCACTGAGCAACAGTGATGTTAATAAAGCTGCAATTCAAAATGAATGCGAGGCTCAGATGTCTTTTGTGGCAGCCCAGGAAGAAGAGGTTTTACCTTGAAACGCGTTGGCAAGCACAATTACGTAAAGTAACATTAAAGCAGGCTGCATCATGAAGCTGTATGGCGAAGCTCTGTGAGTGACCTCCCAATGCTCAAGGGCACTTTGGTGGAAATACTTTGATGCAGCAGCCCAGCCATGGGGAGGGGCACCATTACCGGCTGGAAAAGAAATACAGATTCCAGCAAGGTGAGGCTGTTGTTTTGCACTTTCAAGACGTTTTCCAGCACAGCGCTTCAAATGCTAATTAAGCCTGCCTAATGCTCTGCAACCTACTATAGGATAAAAATAAGCCTTAATTCAGCAAAAGAACATTTGAACTTACCACAAGTGAACAATGACACTCGCATCATGAACTTTCTGTTCCATCATGCACCAGGTATGTGCACTGAGCACACGCCCACTGAGCAACAGTGATGTTAATAAAGCTGCAATTCAAAATGAATGCAAGGCTCAGATGTCTTTTGTGGCAGCCCAGGAAAAAGAGGTTTTACCTTGAAACGCGTTGGCAAGCACAATTACGTAAAGGAACATTAAAGCAGGCTGCATCATGAAGCTGTATGGCGAAGCTCTGTGAGTGACCTCCCAATGCTCAAGGGCACTTTGGTGGAAATACTTTGACACGGCAGCCCAGCCGTGGGGAGGGGCACCATTACCGGCTGGAAAAGAAATACAGATTCCAGCAAGGTGAGGCTGTTGTTTTGCACTTTCAAGACGTTTTCCAGCACAGCGCTTTAAATGCTATTTAAGCCTGCCTAATGCTCTGCAACCTACTATAGGATAAAAATAAGCCTTAATTCAGCAAAAGAACATTTGAACTTACCACAAGTGAACAATGACACTCGCATCATGAACTTTCTGTTCCAGCATACACCAGGTATGTGCACTGAGCACACGCCCACTGAGCAACAGTGATGTTAATAAAGCTGCAATTCAAAATGAATGCGAGGCTCAGATGTCTTTTGTGGCAGCCCAGGAAGAAGAGGTTTTACCTTGAAACGCGTTGGCAAGCACAATTACGTAAAGGAACATTAAAGCAGGCTGCATCATGAAGCTGTATGGCGAAGCTCTGTGAGTGACCTCCCAATGCTCAAGGGCACTTTGGTGGAAATACTTTGACACGGCAGCCCAGCGGTGGGGAGGGGCACCATTACCGGCTGGAAAAGAAATACAGATTCCAGCAAGGTGAGGCTGTAGTTTTGCACTTTCAAGACGTTTTCCAGCACAGCGCTTCAAATGCTAATTAAGCCTGCCTAATGCTCTGCAACCTACTATATGATAAAAATAAGCCTTAATTCAGCAAAAGAACATTTGAACTTACCACAAGTGAACAATGACACTCGCATCATGAACTTTCTGTTCCAGCATGCACCAGGTATGTGCACTGAGCACACGCCCACTGAGCAACAGTGATGTTAATAAAGCTGCAATTCAAAATGAATGCGAGGCTCAGATGTCTTTGTGGCAGCCCAGGAAGAAGAGGTTTTACCTTGAAACGCGTTGGCAAGCACAATTACGTAAAGGAACATTAAAGCAGGCTGCATCATGAAGCTGTATGGCGAAGCTCTGTGAGTGACCTCCCAATGCTCAAGGGCACTTTGGTGGAAATATATATATATATATATACATATATATATATATATATATATATATATATATATATATATATATATATATATATATATATATATATATATACATATATATATACATCCAAAGGTTCTGTTCAGTTAAGCAGGCTTGCATCCTAACCACAAGTCGGGCAAGGAAGGGCGCCAACCTCTTGCGCTTTTAAATTACCACAACATCTCTTACATTGACAGAGAGTCTGCACTCAAGGACTTGAAAATATCCATGTATTTATTGCATCGAGCAATATAATAAGGGTCCATTTTAAATACACCAAGCAGCACCTAAATCCAGTGTTGAAAAGAGACGCGTTTCGGCTGAATCTCAGCCTTTCTCAATCTTATTAAAGTGGCAATTAGGTTGCTTATTATATACTTCCACAAAGCTGGATATAGAAAAATACTTCCAATGTTCGCCAGCATCATAAATAAAATGCAATGTCACTTCATAGTAAAAAAACATTTGCAATTGGAGCAGCAATTTGTAAATAAACCTGAAATAGGTAAATATAAATGTATGCTCAGCCATTGCCTCCAAACTGCTCGGCATGCAAAGTTTCAATACTTAAATTTATATTCTTAAATATGTTCATTTCTGCCACGGAAGAATTGTATTTTAGCAATATCAACATGAAAAGCAACCAAAACGACCATTCAAATTAGGTCAGTGCTACCCACGTTTTTTTACATCAGCTTCCAATGTAGCCATTAATCAAATTACACAAATATTATTTTGCCTCTTTAAAGTAACCAATGTTCAGCTTCGCAGATGAATTGTTATTACTGTAATTACTGACCATTGCTCCTTGCAGCTCAATCCGCCAAAAAGTGTGAATACAAGTCCTTTTTGGTGGATTGAGCTGCACTGAGCAATAGTCAGTAATTACAGTAATATGTGAGGTCATAAGCAGTGCATTGCAGGGACCGATTTAGAGTTAGCTCAGCTAACTATAACTGCTGAGTTTCACTGGTTTTGTACGAGTGGAACGTGAGCCTAACTATAACATCCCTATAACCTTAGTTTTTTTCAGTGAATTTCGAAGATTTCTTTCTCTATTCCATTTTCTAACTATAACGTCCTTGTAATCTTTGCTTTTTTTCAGTGAATTTCTATGTTTTTTTTAGTAGTAATGGCATTTGCAGAGTGGTGGAGAAAGGGGGCGGGACCTCTGACCAGCTCTCAGGAATCCCGTTGTGTAGAAAGTACCAGGAGGGCTTCTTGGTCCCCAAAGTCCCTCAGTATACAAGAGGACTTTATTCCCCAACCAGTATTGCACCAGGAGATGTGTTTGCAGAGTGGTGGAGAAAGGGGACGTGGCCTCCGAAGAACTCTTAGCAATCCTGCTGTCTGGGACTTACTGGAGGTAACTGGAGGTGTTATTCATCCGCAAGGACCTTCAGCAGCCAATGAGACTCTGTTTGCAGCGTGATAAAGAAAGGAGACGGGCCACAAAGACCTCTCAGCAATTCCGCAGTGTGGGACTTACTGAAGATAACAGGAGGAGCAGCTGGCCCACAAGGATGTCCTTGGGGGCCAACCATTCCTCCTGTTACCTCCAGTAAGTCCCAGACAGCGCTATTGCTTAGAGGTCTTCGGAGGCCATGCCCCATAAATTGTGTCAATTAGCCCTGGGGAGGTGGTGGTCCCCAGGGCTGTGAGGGGTCTGCGATGCCCCAACCACTGTTTTTGGTTAAAGCTTCAGGGGAGGTGGCGATCCCCAGGGCAGCCGGTGAGTCCATGCCACCCCCCTGCATTATTTAATTTGAAAGCCACTTGGAGGTGGTGACCCTCAGGGCTGCGGGGGGTCCGCAGGCCCCCACTTTGTTTATAGATGAAACCCCGGGGAGGTAGCGGTCCCCGGGACTTGGGGGGTCCATGCGGCACCACGGATAATGTAAATTGAAAGCCCCAGGGAAATGGGGGCCCTAGGGGTTGATGGGAGGTCTGTGCACCACCCCCTGCTTTGTTTATGGATGAAGCCCCAGGTATGTGGCAGCCCCTGGGGCTTAGGGGGAGTCTGAGAGCCCCCCATTTATAAAACCATAAGCCTGTGGGAGATGGTGGTCCCTGGGGCAATATTGAGCCCCAGGAGGGGCCCCATCTCCATTATAAAAAAAATGTCCCTGGGACCTTGCCCACCTGGGTTGGATAATGAACAAAGCATGGGAGTCCGTCTTTCATTTTTTTTAAAATTTTGGCCGGATCCACGGATCCCGCTGAAAAGTTGTTTTTAAAAAAATATCTTTTGGGCCCTCTGGGGTCCCTGTGGGACCACTCCAAGAGGCATAGAGGGTCAGGGAGTTTCTACCCTGCCCCCTTCACTTTTTGTTCACATTTTATGTGGGTCTCGGTTCAACCGAGTCTCAAGTTGGCTTCCAACACTTTCTAGTTGCAGTGTTATCAGCCAATCAAACTTCACTAGCATTCAGTAGGTTTTTGAGGCTACCAGATATCTATATTTTTTTAACTTAAATATTAAACAAATTTACACCAAATTACAAAAAGCATGCTTTCTGGACCACCATCTAGCTTTCTGCCAAATTAGGTGTAATTGTGTGCAGCGGTTCGGGCTGTAGTCGAGTTCAAAAATGAAAAATCCCCATAGACTTAACATATGGAAAATGTGTTTTGGGACCTACCTTTTTCTCAGCCCCCACTTGACAGATCACCCCAAAACTTTTAACATAGCAGCTGAATCAAAATGGGAAGTTTTTTGTAAGTTTTGTGAAGATTCATCAAGTGGCGCCAATGTTATTGGCAAAACTAACAGGTATTCAAAAGTAGTCGATGGATATATGCATCAACATCAAGATATAAGTTCTATATTAATTATGCTTTTATTTGGCTTCCAAAATTGAGTAAAATTGAGCACTTTAGCACATTGTGAGCACTTTGTTAGCAAATTGCACTTTATCATACGTTATCAGGCATTAGGACATAAAAAAAATATATTGAATAATGTTTACATACATTAATAGGAATAGGATCTGTTTATGTATAGTTATTATTATTATTATTATTAATATTGGTTTTATATTTTTTATACCACCAACAGCGATATAGATTTTACAGCTACAACTGGAAATGAGATTGTGTCTAAAATGATTCTCTGAAAATGATCTACCACGATGGCTATGGGTTATATTGTCTACATATGCATCACTTGATGATCAGGAGATATTATTACAATGTTATGGCACAAGGGATATCTAGATCATTCAATGGGTGAAAATTTGAAAATCTGAGCATTTAAAAGTACTACTTCAAAGGCAAGCGTAATAAAAAACAAAGTTTAGAATTTTTGTTTAGATGCGTCACCTAATTTATAATGAAATGAAAGGTGGTTCTTATAGTGGATTTTAATAATAACACTATAAAACACTGTGTATGTGAAACAAGGGGTATTAATAATACTGGAGAGTCTGTTGTCCATGCCTATAGGTAACAAATGCACGTGGTGTTAATTGTTTAAAAGGCTGAGTTATGGCGCAGCGCGCTCACGTGATCAAGACCGTAACTAACGGTCGAAATGCGTCATGGACAAGGCATTAGCCTTATGTGTTGATGAGAAATAAATAAATAAATGAATACTCGCACCTTGAAGGAGTCCGTGCCTGCTTCGCGTTTGGAGTGTGTTGAATAAAAGGACTTAAATCTCAATATATATATATACCCACCAAAATCGCTTTATCTCTGAAGAAAAAACGCACCGCAGCTCTACTGCTTTTCAAGCGTGATTTATTTAATTCCTGCAATGTTACTCACCGCGTTTCGGAGCTCTCATCTCCTTGTTCACAACTCCTGAACAAGAAGCTGAGAGCTCCTAAACGCGTTGAGTAGCGTTGTAGCAGGAATTAAATACAGACTTGGAGCTGGGCACCACATTGAAGGCACTGGCTGAACGGTACAGCTCTGGGATCCAAACACTGATTGAGGGATTTCTGTTAAACCGGATGCATGAGTTTATGTCACCATGCTGCCGCTGCTGAGAGTATTCCAGCTGGACATTTGCGCAACAAGACACTTAAGGCTAATGCCCGAATTTCATTCGGTGAAGAGGGGCATTATTCCTATTGGGGTTATAAATGACAAGTCACCAGTCTCTTAAGAATACAAATGCGGCTTGCAGTTTTAAAAGCATTTTGTTTTGGATGTTCGATTTCAACAGTAGCAAAGGACTTCATAGTGACTCCAGTCCGGGTTTTGAATGTAACACTTCAGTGTGTGAAGGTATATTGATACTTGCCACGGGAGTTGCTCTATACGAATTAGATATTGTAATTACTTCCTTTTTGAAATGACTCACTAATGAGCTTTAAGTGAAATCATTCTGAGAAGCAAAAGAAACGTGCTGCATTCATTTAGTGTTTAAATGTCACACATTGCTTTACAAGCCGTTTTAAAATTGCTATCAAAGTGTATAGTATACAGTCTATGTTTATTACGTTTTTTAACTTTAAATAGAGCATCAAGATGGTGGATTGCAGATTGAAAAAGACAGTAGTACTGTCGAAACGCGTCTCTGTGTTCCTGCATCTGGGGTAGCTTAACCCAATAAACAGGCTTGCTTCCCTTGAGCACGAGTGCCGGTTTTCATTTTCGTAATGGAGTTTGGAAAATAATTTTGATACATCAGCGCAGGCGGCAGTGCTGTTTCTGAGCACCACCGACGATTAGGTAACAAGTCAGCATTGCTGAACCTTTGGTTTCTGGAATATAAGGCAGGCGTGCCTCCAAGTCTGGAGAAAGACAAAAGAGATGAGAGAGTGGCAACGGTGGAGGGAAAGGTTCAGCGCTAGGTGCAGTGGTACCTTTAGCGGGGACTTTGGATCGTCCACTATCAGCCGGGTTCTCACCCTAGGAGTACTTCCCAGACTTGGAGCTGGGCACCGCATTGAAGGCACAGGCCAAGCGGTGGAGCTCTGGGATGCAAACACTGATTGAGGGATTTCTGTTAAACTGGATGCATGAGTTTATGTCACCATACTGCCGCTGCTGTGAGTATTCCAGCTGGACATTTGCGCAACGAGACACTTAAGGCTAATGCTCAAATTTTATTCGGTGAAGACGGGCATTATTCCTATTGGGGTTATAAATGACCAGTCATCAGTCTCTTAAGAATACAAATGCAGCTCGCAGGTTTAAAATCATATGTTTTGAATGCTCGATTTCAACAGTAGCAAAGGACTTCATAATAACTCCAGTGGCGGTGTGTGAGTGTTTATATAGGTGTATGAGTGCATATGATAGTCCTAGTACTGAGTGACTGTAAGTATGAGTGACTGTACAGGTGAGTGAGTGGATGTGTGTGTAGACCTAAGAATCAGTGAGTGGGTATGTAGTTTTTGGTGTTGGAGTGTCTATGGTTTTGAGAATGGCAGTCTGTAATTTAGAGTGGGTGTATCAAAAGTTATATTAGGGTGTGAGAAGATGCATGAAATTATCACATGGATGATGTCATCAGTGATGTCATTTGAGATGTCATCAGTGATGTCATCAGTGATGTCACTGACCATGTCATGAGTGATGTAATATGTGACGCCATCAGCAGTGCATTGCGGGCGCGAAGCTATAGTTAGCTGAACTAACTATAACAGGGAATTTCTATGGTTTTGTACGAGTGCAATGTCCAACTAACTATAACTGTCCCTAAAACCTATGGTTTTTTCAGTGAATTTCAAAGGTTTTTTAAATGCTAATTTCTAACTATAACGTGTCTGAAACCTATGGTTTTTTCAGTGAATTTCAAAGGTTTTTTAAATGCTAATTTCTAACTATAACGTGCCTGAAACCTATGGTTTTTTCAGTGAATTTCAAAGGTTTTTTAAATGCTAATTTCTAACTATAACGTGCCTGAAACCTATGGTTTTTTCAGTGAATTTCAAAGGTTTTTTAAATGCTAATTTCTAACTATAACGTGCCTGAAACCTATGATTTTTAAGTGAATTTCAAAGGTTTTTTAAATGCTAGTTTCTAACTATGCCAACAGAGGTAGGACATGTGAAGAAAGAAGAAAAACGCACAGAAAGAAGCAAAAGATGTGCAGAAAGAACCAACAGAGGAGCAGAAAGAGGCCTTGTTGCAAAATCATCCTGTGCCCACAACTTTTTCAGACGGGTACTGGTGGTAACTGACTCTGACTAACCAGGAGCTAGTGCGGCATTGCACAGTGGTGAAGGGAGGGGCCTGAGGTGACATGTGGTGCAACGCGCCCGTGGCGCGCTTTAAGTTGCGGGATTAAGTCCCCTTGAATCCTGAGGGTCCCTGGGGCTCAACTCAGCTCCCCAGGTACCTACAGTTAGGACCACAGAGCTGAGTTGCAGAGAGGCTGCTCCGAGGCCACGCACCTTTTTTCACCTCTCTGCAACGCAACTCTGTTGTGCTTACTGAAGGTACCTGGTGGGCTAGCTGGCTCAGGTCCTCAGGATTCAAAGGGAATTAACTCCCCAACTTAAAACGCACCACAGGGCGTGTTTGCGCACATGTCACCTGAGGCCCCGCCCTCCCTTCACCACTGTGCAAACGCGCCCGTGGCGCGTTTTAAGTTGGGGGATTAGGTCACCTTGAATCCTGAGAGTCCCTGGGGCCCAACTAGCCCACCAGGTACTTCCAGTAAGCACCACAGGCTCATGCGTTGCAACGCCTGTAACAAATTGTGCAGTTGTGTTTAGGTAGTGAAGAGGGTCGTGCTGGGGGTAGTGTTTTAGGTTTAGGTAGTGCAGTGGTGTTTGTGTAGTGTAGGGGTCATGCTGGGGTAGATTTAGGGTTTAGGGTAGTGCAGTGGTGTTTGGGTAGTGTAGGAGTCGTGCTGGGGGAGTGTTTTAGGTTTAGGGTAGTACAGTGGTGTTTGGGTAGTGTAGGGGGTCGTGCTGGGGTTAGTGTTTTAGGTTTTAGGTTTAGGTAGTGCAGTGGTGTTTGGGTAGTGTAGGGGATACTGCTGGGGGTAGTGTTTTAGGTTTAGGGTAGTGCAGTGGTGTTTGGGTAGTGTAGGGGTACTGCTGGGGTAGTGTTTTAGGGTTTAGGGTAGTGCAGTGGTGTTTGGGTAGTGTAGGGGCACTGCTGGGGGTAGTGTTTTATGGTTTAGGTAGTGCAGTGGTGTTTGGGTAGTGTAGGGGTCGTGCTGGGGTAGTTTTTAGGGTTTAGGGTAGTGCAGTGGTGTTTGTGTAGTGTAGGAGGTCGTGTTTTAGGGTTTAGGTAGTGCAGTGGTCTTTGGGTAGTGTAGGGGTTGTGCATGGGGTAGTGTTTTAGGATTAGGGTAGTGCATTGGTATTTGGGTAGTGTAGGGGGTCATGCGGGGTAGTGTTTTAGGTTTAGGGCAGTGCAGTGGTGTTTGGGTAGTGTAGGGGTCGTGCTGGGGGAGTGTTTTAGGGTTTAGGGCAGTGCAGTGGTGTTCGGGTAGTGTAGGGGGTCGTGCTGGGGGAGTGTTTTAGGGTTTAGGGCAGTGCAGTGGTGTTCGGGTAGTGTAGGGGGTCGTGCTGGGGGAGTATTTTAGGGTTTAGGGCAGTGCAGTGGTGTTCGGGTAGTGTAGGGGGTCATGCTGGGGGTAGTGTTCTAGGGTTTAGGGCAGTGCAGTGGTGTTCGGGCAGTGTAGGGGGTCGTGCTGGGGTGGTGTTTTAGGGTTTAGGGCAGTGCAGTGGTGTTCTGGGCAGTGTAGGGGGTCGTGCTGGGGGTGGTGTTTCAGGGTTTAGGGCAGTGCAGTGGTGTTCGGGCAGTGTAGGGG
>CAWUFW010023011.1:0-83802 GCA_963921515.1 Calotriton arnoldi | reverse complement strand
GGCAAGATGGCGGCTGTGTGAGTGCTGTGGACGCCGCTCGCCCAGTGCTCCCCAATGGCTTAAACCTTCCCGTTCAGCCCTCCGTTAAATAACCCTGCATCTCGATGGATAGCGTGTGCTGGGTTATTTTCTTTTCAATCCAGAGACTTGAATCGATTAAAAAGCTGAGAACCCGAAGCTTTCCCGTTTCACTCGGATACTTACTGGCAGATTGTTGCGAGCGGCTCCGAGGATTTTGACGCCGTGTGAGGTCTGTGTAGCGGTGACGCTGGAAACAGCTGAGAAGGGCTCCGATATGCCGCCTAAACAACCCAGGCGAGACCGCGGAGACAAGTCCGACAAAGCCGCCATGGCCATGGCTGGCGCCGCAACGGAGATGACAACAGGACGTAATGCTCAGCGGAGGACAGTGGATGGAGCGAGAGCCGTGGAAGGTGCTCTCGCGGTAGCTTCAAAGGAAGGAGAAACGCTGAGGGCTAGGATACGCGAGCAACACCCCGGTGAAATGACTGGTACTGCTGCTAAACAACGAGTCATCCCTGGAATTTTTCAGGTAAATCCTCCATAAAACCAAAGAGTGCTGGGAAAGAGACACTACCAGCACCGTCTAAAAATCATTCAGGACACACTGAAATTGGCGAAACAAATGTGATAGCAGAGAGAGACACTGTGAGTACTGTAGCTGTTACTAATGGGATGGAAATAATTGATTCTGGTTCTCTACAAGAAGATCTGGGAGACTTAGGAGGCTCGGAAGTCTTAGATAACACTGGGATAATTGATGTTGCTAATACTCAGAAAGATGTGGGCAAGATCGGAACTGCAGCTGGGGTATTGCATATGAAAGAGAATCTAGCCATACCTCCTAATATAGTACCAATCGCCACATTAGAGTGTCTACGTACTCCGGAATATGGGGAAAAATTCTTCTCTCTCAACGAGGACTCAGAACTGTCCAATATTAGCAATATATCGGAACTTGATTATTCTGGGACTGATTCTGACCCTGACAGCCCCCTTTCTAATCCTAGTACACAAAAAAACTTCCTTCTTTAACTAAACGAAGAAAAAAGTCTAAAAATAGGGGCACGATCCAGGAGTTTGGTCAATCTGGTCAATCCGGGTCTGATCATAATCAACTCAAGTGGGACTATTCAACTACTCAACTATTGGATGATAAAGACGTTAATTGCACTGGGAAAAGCAAATCAACTGATAAACCTAACAAAGCAAGTGAATCCCCCCCCTCAATGACTTTGATCTATGCTACTCTGAAGCAAATACAAGGGGAAGCTAGGTTAGAACATAAACGTGCTCATCTCGCAACAAAAAAACTCCAGGGTGCAATACGTAAAGTGAGCAAATCTTGTACCGAGATATCAGAGAGAACCACTGCTTTGGAAGAACGCGTGGTAACACTAGAAACTGCCGCAGAGGTTTCTACTCAACAAATATCCTCAAATGAATCACGAATGACTGACGTCATGTGGAAACTCGAGGACTTCGAAAATCGTCAGCGCCGCAATAACTTACGGCTTCTTGGTATTCCTGAATATGCCGAAGGGATGACATCAGAGGCTTTGTCCTGCGGCTCATGAAAGGGGGCTCCCTGAGCTTGGGCAGTGGGATTGGGAGAAGGAAATCCAGCGGGTACACCGCTTCCTCTCATGCTTAAAAAGAAGCCGGACCCTAAGAACTCTAGTGATAAACCAAGAGCTATACTAATCTTCTTTGGCAATTTTCTACTACGTCAAGCAGTGTTCGACAAGGCTAGACCCGAATCACGATGCTTGACGGAGGGTTTCTCCTTCTTTGTAAGACCTGATTTTTGCCATATTACGGTAGAGAGAAGGTGGAGACTCCGCCAATTAATCTCTCCTTTCCAAAATGCTGGAGCAGAGGCCTTCCTACTTAGTCCAGCAAGGCTTAAAACTATCTATAAAGGTAACACTAGAATTTTTACGTCTGAAATTCAAGCCCAGGAGTACCTGAAGACCATCTCGGCGACCTGAGGGATAATGATGGGTCAATTTAGGGATGATTAACGGATAATCTTGTCTCTCTGGCTGGACAGTAATTGGCCAAATAGAAATTATCTGGATAGGAATTATCCTCCTTTGTTCTGGGTTTTTTTCCTTCTTTTTCTTTTTGTGTCTCTTTTTTTATGGATCGAATTGGTCTTATTTAGTCAAATCAGACTGCTTGAATTATTCTGCACTACTGTCATAATATTGTAAAAGGGGGGTGGCGAGGGTTTAACTTTTTGTATTTTTTGGTATTTCTCTTATGGGGGGAGCCAACTGGATGGGTGGTGGGGTAAGCAACTCTACACAGGAGGCATCATGAGGGTCCTCGGACCTTTTTTGCTGTGGGTTACAAGGGATGGGGCATTCCAGGGAGGGTGGGTGGACGGCATGGTGATTCAGTTTGATATGTCGCAGATGTCAGAATTTATGGTTTCTGTGTGGAGACTGATGGTAAACAGGAAGAAAAGCAGGAAGAAAAGTAGAATGGACAAGGTTCATATCAAAAATGGTATTGAATAAATTAAGAATTGCTTCAATTAATATCTGTGGCCTCAATAATCCTTTGAAAAACGCAGGGTTAATATAGAAATACAGTATCTGAAAGCAGATATAATTTGTCTTCAAGAGACCCACATAGAGGTTAGTAGGATTAAGACTAATGAATTAGAAGGCTATCATCTAGTTTCTGCCACTACGCAAGGGACCCGTACCAGAGGAGTAGCAGTCATGGCTAAAAAGAATCTAGGTCTAAGGTTTTCACGTTCTAAGTCTGACTCGTATGGCAGATGGGTTATTACCCAATGTTCTTTTGAGAGCGGTACTTTTACTTTATGCTCTCTATATGGTTCGATATTAGATGATCCGGCTCTATTTGACTGGCTAAGTGTTGAATTAGTGGGGTGGCCTCTCCCTCTTATCATTTGTGGTGATGCCAATATAAATTTGTGTAATCGAACTGGGATAATTGGAGGTAGTTCTTACACTGGACGTAAACCTAAAGTTTTTAAGGCATTATCCAATCTATGTAAAATTCATGGTCTTTCAGATATGTGGCTTAAGCTCAATAATCAGGATATGGGCTATACGTTTTTTTCTGCCCCACATCAGACTCATGTTAGGCTTGACTATTTTTTTGTATCTCCAGAAATATTATTAAAGGCTAATATACAGAAATATCCACGGGTAATGTCTGATCATAACCCACTAGTGCTAGAGATTCCGGTACAGACAAGAAAACCTTCTATTTATCGTTGGACGTTTAATAGAGCATTAGTTTATGATGACGAGTATGTACAACATATGAGGGAGTGGATTCCTCGATTTCTGGAAGAGAATAGAGAAAGTGCCCCGGTTGAGATAATTTGGGACACACTTAAAGCTGGGATTAGAGGGGAAACAACTGGATATGGGTGGGCCGCACAATTAAAAGAGAAAAAGCTTTTATGTGAACAATATCAGAATTTGAGCTTAGCTGAAACACAATTGATTCAAACTACCACTAGTAAGCAAGGAGTAGAACAGGCATTAAATAGGGTTGCTATTGCTAAATCTGTTATTACTGAGACAGCAGCAATTAAAGCAGCAGGAAAATATGCTGCCTGGCGATCAAGTCTGTATGAATGCGGAGAAAAGGTGGGTCACGTACTGGCAATGCGTGCAAGACAGCGCACAACCCAGGGAAATATTTTACTAATAGAGAATCCGGTGAGAGGGCCGCCACCGAACCCAGGGACATTCGCGCTGCTTTCCACGGATATTATCAAAAACTTTATCACGAGGATAGCACGAACGATGAGGAAGCAATGTTAGGGTTCTTGGATGGAACTATAGTGGAGAAATTAACCCAAGAAGATCAAATAGCCTTAGAATCTCCTATAACAACTGAAGAAATTCAGGGTGCTATCAACTCATTGGCTAGTGGTAAGGCAGCGGGTCCAGATGTCATACCTGGAGAGTTTTATAAAATCTTTGCTTCATCATTACTGGAAATAATGAAACTCGTTTTTTGAATGCCCAGAATGGCTTGAGGGTCCCGAAATCTTGGGAAAATGCAAATATAGTTGTGTTCCCCAAAAAGGGAAACCACCTAGTGAAATGGGGTCATATCGGCCTATTACCTTAATAAATAGTGATAGCAAAATATATGCCAAGATATTGGCTGTCCGTCTGGCAGCCCTTATTAAGAGATTAGTTTCACCAGTACAGCACGGGTTCGTACCTGGACGCAGTACAATAGATCACATCCAGCGGGTTATCACTCTTTTTGATGCTGCCGGCATCACAGGGGACCCTATCGGACTTGTTCTGCTGGATGCAGAAAAAGCCTTCGATAGGGTCTCCTGGTCTTTTTTATGGGCAACCTTAAGGGCTAGAGGAATAGGGGAGAAATATATTACGGCTTTAAAATCGATGTATCACAGCCCGACGGCCCGTATCTCTATTATGGGAGAAATGTCGGATTCAATTCTCATTAGCAGAGGTACTCGGCAGGGGTGCCCCTGCTCACCTTTATTGTTTGCGCTTTATATAGACCCGCTGGTTAGGAAAATAGAAGCTAATAATTTGATCGCTGGAGTACAGAATATCGAGGGAAATACCAAAGTATTGGCTTACGCTGATGATCTCGCCATTATAACTTCAAACCCGCTGGTCGCCTTAAGGGAGATTGAGAAAGAAACTAATCTCTTTGGGAAATACTCAGGCTATCGATTGAATCAAAATAAAACGCAGATATTGACCAGCAATGGCCTTCAAATAAATGATATACGTGTAATGCAAAAAGTGATTTATCTGGGGGTGGAAATCATGGCAGATGTTTCAAAGATCATGGATAATAATTTAAGCCCCCTAAATGCTAAATTTAAAACTGAATTCACTCGTTTAGAGAATTTAAAACTTACGATGGTGGGTAGATGCAACATTATTAAGATGATTTTTTTGCCTAAAATTTTATATTTTTTAAGGGCTATACCTTTGCTTATCAATAATACCTGGTTGGTATCGATGAATCAACTTTTCTCTAGATTTATCTGGGCAAACTGCCGCCCTCGTAGAGCTTTCAGATTATTAACTTTGCCTAGAGATAGAGGAGGGTGGGCTGTACCCAATCTCCAATTATATTACTGGGCAGTGCAGTTACAGAATATGAAGATACTGCTCAAGGAAAAAAATGACTTAATAAGGGATGACTCTCCTATCTCCAGTTTTGAATTGATTTTAGGAACCGATGCCAAGGGATGTCTTTTACGACATATTGATTTTAATTATTATAAACGGGTGAAGTTCAAAACTTTAATTTGTGCATTCAAGGTTTGGGCCTCGGTGCGTAAGAAGCTTGGACTTGGGCGCTTCAATACATATACCCCTTTATATAATAATAATCTTTTTCCCCATATCTTTAATGATGGGTATATGAGGCAATGGTATGATAAAGGAATACGAATTATCGGAGATATCACATCCGGACCTGATTTGTTACTGTTTGATACCATAAGGGACAAGTTTGGGCTCGACAATCGTCAGTTTTTAAATATCTCCAATTAAGAGACTTCTTAAGCAAAGAAATTGGGGGAACTTCTGGTTTTTCTAAGGTGCAAGTAATTGAAGAAGTATTTAAAGACTCTAGTACATTGGGGGACTGTATAAAATGCTTATTGATTTAATACCTGATGATTTGACCAAGCATATGGATCGATGGCAGAAGCTGCTGGAGATTGACTCCGGGGATATCGAGGACTCTCTACATATGGCTCAGACTTCTCTTATGGCTACTAATTTACAAATTCAATGCTTTAAAACATGGTTCAATTTGTATATTACACCTGCCAAGATTGCTAAATGGGGTAGGGTAGCTGGCTCCACCTACCCTCGCTGTCAACATCCAGCAGCTGACATTGTCCATATGTTTGCAACATGTCCTATACTTGAAACTTTTAAATGCAGTGTCAAAGGATTCTTAGTGAGTATGCTTGGCACTGAAATTGAGCTTAGTCCTCAATTGATTGTACTAGGGATAGGGGACTCCCTTTCTCGGAATCTAAATCATTCTTTCTTATTTGTTGCTTTTACAGTTTTTAGGCTATGTTTAGCCACTCATTGGCTTGATCCTATTCCCCCAACTGGTCAACAGTGGCTAGAAAGATTCCTTTCAATATATAGATTTGAAAAAGCTGTCTATGCCAGAAAAGGTCGCAAATTGAAGGCAAAAGGCTGTATAATTTGGGCCCCTTTGATGAATTGGACTATTCTGAATGACTAGTAATGAATTTATTGTATGCTTATTACTCTGCTTTTCGTTTCTTATGGTTTCTTGTTTTGTATAGCATGAAGTAATTATTCGACATCTAGACTATTTGTATTTAGCCGTGGGTGGGGAGGGATAAGGGTGGGGGGAGGATGTGACATTTAAATTTAAATTGGAATTTTTTCTGCTGTCTTATTGGATTTGGATTGAACTATGATTAATATCAATAAAAATAAAATAAAAAATAAAATAAAAAAGTTTATAGTTTAGCTTCTATGGAAACGAGGAAGACTAAACCTGAGGTTACCACTCCACAACACAGACTACCAAACCACATAACTACTCTCCATAACACATAATCTCACTCTACATAATTCCTATACACTAAATACCACATACTTTCTATAAACATAATTTCACTGCACAACATACCACATAATTCCACTACACACAACGTACATCCACTCCACTCCCAAAAACATTAGTAAAAACGTTTACATTTACAACGCCAATAGCTCTAACTCTCGCAAATGCAAGACCTATTGCATTGCAAATGCTTCTGTAACTAGTAGTCGCATTTGCAGAGTGGTAGAGAAAGGGGCTGGGCCTCCGACCAGCGCTAAGAAATTCCGCTGCGTAGGACTTACAGGAGGTACCAGGAGGGCTTCTTGGCCTCCAAAGTCCCTCAGGAGTAAAGTGGACTTCATCCCTCAACCAGTACTATGCCACAAGGCGCATTTACAGAGTGGTGGAGAAAGGTGAGCGTGGCCTCCGAAGACCTCTTAGCAATCCCACTGTGTGGGACTTACTAAAGGTAAAAGGAGGGGTAGTGGACCCCAAGGTCAACCATGGGGCCAACTACCCCTCCTGTTTTCTCCAGTAAGTCCCAAACAGCAGGATTGCTAAGTTCCCATAGCAGACCACGCCCCCTTTCCCCACCACTCTGCAAACGCACTTCCTGGCGCACTCTTGGATGGGGATTAAAGTCCCCTTCGCTGCTGGGGGTCCTTAGGGGCAAACTAGCCTACCGAGGCCAATTTCAGCCCTGGGGACCCCATCCCCCGGGGCATTGCCTCTATTTTAATTTTTAATTTAAATAATATTATGGAAGGGGGGCTACGTGTCCCCCCTTCCCTGGCCCACTTTTGGTCCCGGGGACCCCATCCCCTGGGGCCTGCCCTCGTTTAAAAAAAAAATGTTTTTTTATTTATGGAAGGGGGGCCGCATGGCGCCCCTTCCCTGGGCCTTTTTTGGCCTCGGGGACCCCATCCCCGAGGCCTGCTCTGCTTTTTATATTAATAGTTTTGGAGGGGGCTGACTGGCCCCCCTCCTGTGGCCACTTCTGGCCCCAGGGACCCCATCCCCCGGGGCCGGCCCTCACTTTGGGGACTGCGGGGGGAGCCCCAATGCCCCCACGGTCCCTTCCGGCTCCCCGCCTCATGCGGGAGCTGGCAATGCTTTTGGACAAGAGGAGCTGCTGACATGCAGCTCCCCTTGTCCAAAAGCAATTCTGCTTTGCTTCGTGGAAGAGAGAGCAGGTTTCCTGCTCTCGCTTCCACGAAGGAAAGCAGTGTTTGCAATGACAGGGCAGGAGCCGTGCTCCCACTCTGCCATTGCAAACTGCAATGTCCAGGGGGTGGGCACCCTGGGACATTGCTGGAGCCAGCCCTGGAGGGTGGCGGTCCCCAGGGCCATCTAGGGCTCCAGGAGGGGGCCCCCCTCCCAACGTGTAAATAGTCCCGGGGAGATGGTGGTCCCCGGGGCCGGGTGTCCGCAACGGACCCCCGTATTTAACTAAAGTGTGCCCCGGGGAGGTGGTGGTCCCCGGGGCAGCCCCCACACTTCTTAATTTAAATTGAAGCCCCGGGGAGGTGGCAGTCCCCGGGGCTTGGGGGGCCCGCGAGGCACCCCGCACATAATTAAACTAATGCCCCAGGGAGGTGGCTGCGTGCCCCCGCACATTATTAATAAAGCCCCGGGGACCACCACCTCCACGGGGCTTTGCAATAAAATGCCTGGGGGGCTCCTGCCCCCCCACGCTGCCCCGTGGACCACCACCTCCCCGGGGCATTAGTTTAATTATGTGCAGGGGGCCTCGTGGGCTCCCCCAAGCCCAGAGGACCGCCACCTCCTCGGGCTTCAATTTAATAAAGCCCCGGGGACGTGGCGGTCCCCTGGGCTGCGGGGGCCCACGCGGCCCCCGCATATATTATGCGCAGTGCCCCCGGGACCTGGCACACCCGGGGGCTCATTGAAATGAAGCGCGGGAGCCCGCGCTTCGTTTTTTTGCAAATCCCGCCAAGTTTTTTTTTTAAATTCTTTTTTGGGCCCTGGGGGTCCATGTGGGACCCCCTGAACAGGCCTAGGGGGTCAGGGTGTTTCTACCCTGCCACCTTTTCTTTTTTTTCACCTTTTTTCTTGTGATTCGGTTCTACTGAGTCGCAAGATGGCTGCCAAAACTTTTTGGTTTGGAGTGTTGGCAGCCAATCAGAATGAAGCTTGTGCTCGGGAGGGTTCGCGGATCCTTCTCGGTCACCAGATATCGATATTATTTATTTTTGAATTTCTCAGGAACTACTGAACAGATTTACACCATTTAAAAAAAGAACGCTTTCTGAATCAAGAGCTTCCTTTTTGCCAAATTTGGTGTAATTCCGTTCAGTAGTTCGGGCTGTAGCTTTGTCTAAAGTTTCCTATGGAAATTAACATGGAGAAAACATGTTTTTGGACCCCCCTTTTTCTTGGCCCCCGCTCGGCAAATCACCCCAAAACTTTCAAGACAGGAGCTGACCTGAGTGAACCATTAGTTTGGAAAATTTCGCGAAGATTCGTTAAACGGCGCCAAAGATATTGGCAGAAGAAAAAACGCTTTTCCTATGGAAACTAGGTCCTAACTATAACTACGTACTGGCGACTGCCAGTAGGAGAGATAGATATATATATATATATATATATATATATATATATATATATATATATATATATATATATATATATATATATACCAATAACATAAAATCTAATTAAAAAAACATTCTATTATAAATAAAAACATTAAACTATTTAAAAATCTTTAAACTTACATTTTCCACTCCAGTCAGTGCAACAGTAGGGAAAGTGTTGGATAGCAGAGGGGTTAAAATTACTATTCCCACTCCAGTCAGTGCAACAGTAGGGAAAGTGTTGGATAGCAGAGAAGTAAAAATTACTATTCCCACTCCAATGAGTGCAACAGTAGGGAAAGTGTTGGATAGCGAAGGGGTAAAAATTTACTATTCCCACTCCAATTTTTGTAAAAATAGGGAAAGTGTTGGATAGCGGAGGGGTAAAAATTACCATTCCCACTCCAATGAGTGCAACAGTAGGGAAAGTGTTGGATAGCAGAGGGGTAACATTTTGCTATTCCCACGCCAGTGAGCGGAACAGTAGGGAAAGTGTTGGATAGTGGCGGGATACAATTTACCATTCCCACTCCAATCAGTGCAACAGTAGGGAAAGTGTTGGATTGCGGAGGGGTAAAAATAATATTCTCACTCCAGTCAGTTCAAAATTAAAAACAAACAAAATATTAACAACAACAAAAATATTTAAAAAACAAAATAAATAAAAAATAAACAAATATGTTAAAAATTAAAATACAAATATGTTTAATAGTAAAAATTAAAAAACAATATTATAATGTTAAATACATATGACAAATACCTACAAATAATATATTAAAGAAATTATTTAGAAACAAAAACATTAATTATTACATACATTTACTTTTTTATTGCCTCCCCTATAACACCACACAATTCACAACCCACATCTAAATTAAAAAAGATGTACTTTCATAACTAACATAATTAATTACCAATTAAAGAAATACTATTAATTAAAAAACAAATTAAAACTCATAAAAATTCATTAACTACCCACACTTTACCTCTATAATTCCCATAACCCACAGCTAAAATTAAACTGTAAAAAATGAATTACACAATTAAAACTTATTTCCAATGAAAAAACTAATAGTATTTAATAACTAATTATAAAATAAGTTAAATTAATTTACTCCCTACCCTTTACACCTATAAAAGTAAAACCCACACACAAAAAAATATAAACAATTACCCTAATTAAATATCAATTAAATAATTAATTTTAATGATCAACTAATTATTAATTAATTAAACATAACCCTATAAACCCCACAACCCACAACTAAAATTAATTACACAATTTCCATACTTAATTTCCAATTAATTAATTAATAATAATTAACAACTAATTATTAATTAATTAAGCATACATTACTTCCCACCCTTTACCCCATAAACCCCATAACCCGCACCTAAAATTAATGACACAATTTCCATAATTAATTTTCAATCAATTAATTAATTTAAATTAACTAATTAATAATTAATCACAAATAAATTACTTCCCATCCTTTACCCCTTTGAACCCCACAACCCGCACCTAAAAGAATTACACAATTACCACAATTAATTACCAATTAATTAATTAATAATAATAATTAACAACCAATTAATAATTAGGTATAAATAAATTACTTCCCACAATTAACACTTTAAAATCTCAATTAAATAAATATTAATAAATAAAAATAATCATTAATTCATTGTAATTAAATTACTTCCCACCCTATTTCCCTATAAACCCACAACCCGCTACTGAACTAAAAAACGCAAAATGTAATTAAAATAAAATTGATAACTACTGAAAATTGAACACATATATTAAAAAACATAATCAATACTTATACAAAAACACATACATCACATACATTTAAAATATAAACTAAAATACATAACACTAATTAAAAAAATCAATATTTTAAACAACTATATTTTTGCAAACAATATTAATGACTTCTATATTTTTGAAAACGATATTTCTTACCTTAAATTCGATATTCTTGACCACGATATTCTTGCTGTCGATATTTCTCTGTCACGATATTTCCAACTCGATATTTGTGTAAGTCGACATTTCCAACTCGACATTCTGTCTGAATACCGTTTTGTCATAGGCATTGCCTCACTCTCCAACCAGTTTATTTTGTAACCAGAGAAGGATAAATAGGTTGAGATCATGTCTATGAGTGATGTAACTGATATTCCTGTGGACAATAGAGCTAAAAGAATGTCAGCATATAGCATGAGTTTTAAGGGGCTAGCAGCCTTATCAATTCTCTTTTTAATGGTCGGTACACCGAATGGCGATTACCAGCGGCTCCAATGCCAAACTGAAGAGCAGCGGGGACAGGAGACATCACTGTCTGGTTCCCGATCTGATGTAAAGCTTATGTGAGTGGATGTTGTTGCAAGTAATGGTTGCTGTAGAGTCAGTGTAGAGCCATTTTGTCATGTTATGAACCGTTGGCCTATCCTCATTCTGTCCATAGTTCAAAATAAGTAACTCAACTCCACTTGATCAAAAGGTTCTTCTGCATTGTGGCAGAGGGCCATCTAGCATAATTTTCAATTCTGAAACTCCAACATAGATGCAATAGAGTGTGCATATGGTTCTGGGAGGTTTGGCCAGGAACAAATCCAACCTGATTCCTGTGTATTATTTTTGGTATTATTTTTAAGTCTATTTGCCAAGACATTGGCTAAAATTTTAATGTCACTATTAATCAATGTTATCTGCCGTTAGTTACCACAATGTAAAGTGTCCTTTCCTGGTTTAGGAATCAATGTGATAGGTAGGCTTTATTGACACTTTCAGGCCTCCACCCTTGCAGCTTCCCTAAAATTATTTCCCAAAAGTGTAATGAAATGCTCTGCAGCGACCTTACAAAATTGAAGTGGAAAGTCATCTACTCCATGGGCTTTACTGGTAGGCATGCATTTGATCGTGTCCTGATTTCTTAATTAGTTATTTTGCCATCAAGTTTCTCTCTCAGCTCTGGTGTGAGGGTTGAAATTGTCAGCTGACCCATGAACTGGTATTCAGCTGCCATCTCTTCTAGAGGTGTATAGGGTGGTGTAAAAGGAGGCAAATTCCATATTTATTTCTCATGGGTTTGTAAGTAGACATCCTTAATGGTCGTAGAGTGCTGGTGTAGTAAATCTAGCCTCTCTCTACTAAAGTTGTAAGGCCAGAAGTCTGCTGGCTTTTTTGCTGTGTTCATACAGTCTGCTCTTAATCTGTTGTAGGGTTTTTTAAGTTTATTGTGCTAAGATATTATTCAGTTTATCTTTTTAAGGTAAGATTTTTAAGTTGGGTTCTGAAGTTTTTTTTGTATTTTAAATGGAGGTCAATTATTTTGTGTTCAAATTTCCATTGACTGTAGACCTAGGTTCTCCGTGGCTTGGTTGATTCCTGTATCATTGGCCTCAGATATAGGATTTTCCTGCTGCCCACAAGGTTTGCAGTGAGCCTACCAAATCTTTTTTCAATACTAGATACATTTTAAATTGTACCTTCAACTCGTTTTTTCTGGTAACTTGTATCATAGTGTATTCATCTGCTATGTTCTGTAGATGGGTCGTGGTAGTTGCAGATCTAGACTCAAGTGAATCAGGGCATGATCTGAGATAGAACTAACTCCAATTTTAAAATCTAGGATTTTGGGTAGTAGTGTGGTATGGGTTAAGTGGTAGTCAATTCTTGATTCAGTTGCATGTGGACACAACAGAAATATATATTCTTTGTCTTCAAGATGGTGGAGTCTCCAGAGGACCGCCAACAAGAAGTGATACATTATATCTTTCAAAAGCCTTCGACATGCCTAATGTTGTCATCAATGACGTAATTGCAGATGTTGCAGTGATGCTATCAATGATGTCATTGAACATGCCATGAGTGATGTGATTTGGTAGGAAATCTGCAGTGCATGGCGAGGGCCCAAGTTTTAGCTACTTTAAGGCACAACTTATAGTTACTTGATATAACTATAACTGGTGAATTTTAGTAGTTTTGTTAGTTTAAAAAAAGTATTTTTAACTGAGATATGCACCTAACTATAAGGTCTCTTTTATTGAATTGAATTTCATGGTTTTTGTTAGTAGTAACACATTATTACATTTACTAATTATAACATCACTATAACCTTTTTTTTCAGTGAATTTCTATGTTTTTTTTAACATAAAGTAAGATGTCAATCTCGTTGCACGGCATTGGGTTGGCGGAGACAGGCCCTGCACTCAACCTCCCACAGGTGCCCAAACCCTAGCTTAGCATAACCTTTGGCCATGTGTGTGGTTGGGCTCAGGGCCTGGCTTATGCCCCCCCCCGGGCACCCACATCACACCACGCACTGCCTCCATTCATGCCCTGCTCCCAAACCCTCGCTGGTGCCCCCCCGCCTTTAACAGTGCATGGCGGGTATTGGACACAGGGCCTGGCACTCCTCCCCTCCCCGTGGGCAATAAATTGTGCCATTTTAATTAAGGCAGACCTACTGGCTTTGTCAAAGAGTCAAAACACCAAAATATAAAAAGCAAGGGGCCTATTGGCTTTATCAAGGGGTCAGCACATCAAAATTTATAAAACAGACCTATTGGCTTTGCCAGATAGTCACTACTAACTATAATAAAATGTATATTTTAATAATATTTTTAACATTCACACATTACAATGTTGAATAATAGTGATTGTCACAACATGTGTTCAAGAAACCATTTTTTAAATAAAAGCATTACACGTCTTTGAGTCTTTTTTTAAAGATTTTTCAGGCCATAAAGTACAACCTTAGAACCAAACCAAAAGGGGTCACTGCTCTTCAGCTGAGAGCACCATCAGGATAAAAAAAATGCCTAAAAGCGCTCACTCCTGCTGCTTATTTATCATTGTTATTTTCAGTTTTCTTTTATATTTTTGGGTGTCACCTTTTTAAAATGTTTTTTATAAGTTGGGTGCCACAGTGGGAGTCCCAAGGCTCTCTTGGCCCCTCTCTGCTCCCCATCCAGCACCCATACTGGGTGCCGGCAGGAGCCAGCAACTTTGTATTTAACATGGGTGCCAACACGGGGCACCCTCAGCCTACAAATCTTTGAGGGCCGCAAGGGGAGCCCCAAGGCTCCTGTGACTCTTTCCGGCTCTCCAGCCTGCACTCATACCAGGTGCTGGCAAGAGGCAGCAATTTTTTTTAAGTGGGTGCTCCCAAGACAGCTAAAATTGTTGGGGGCCACAGGGGAGCCCTAGTGCCCCAACAGCTCCAGCCGGCTCCCCAGCCAGCACTCATTGTGGTGCTGGTAGGAGCTGGCTCCTTTTCTCTGCTCCCTCCCAGAGAGGAACAGCCTTTTTCTGTGCTCCTGCTGGATAGGAGCAAAGTTGTATTCCCTCCCCTGGTGAGTGCGGGCAGGGATTAAAGTTTATATTGCCTGCCAGCACTCTCAGGGAACCTGAGGATGTGGTCCCTGGGACACTGCAGGAGTATCTGGTCCCAGGGGATTGGGTCTCCAGTGCCAATCTACAGCTCAGGGAGGGGGGCCTGATGTCCCCTCCACAAAAAAAATTCAGTCCTAGGGTATGGGGTCCCTGGGGCATTAAAGAGGCTCAGGGAGGGGGCAGCATGCCTCCCTCTCCAAAAACAAAAAATCTTCCTGGGGTGGGTCCCTGGGGCCTTAAAGAGGATTGGGGAAGGCTTGCTCCATTAAAAGCTGTGATGTTGTTTCCTGTGATGCTCTTATTATGCAAAATGTTTCAACCCTGAAAAAATCCTTTTTGGCCATAGAATGTAGGCAAGTGTGGTTTTGCAACATTGCCAAAAATCGGAAGGTGAAGGGTTAGAATTACTGTAAAATTCTCTCCTAAATGTTACTGTTCTTTTCACATGAAATACATTTTCCATCCGAATACTTCATTTATTGTAGTTCCTCTACAGGACTGGAGGTGTTAAATGCAGTGTCCCGCATGTATTGCACCACTTTGCATGGCCATTAGGGTGTACCGTTGGAAGTTCTGGTCACTGACACAAACACTTTGCAAAAGCCTATGAATACCCAAAACGGAACAACTTTGTATGTTTGAACTCCCATGGAAACAACCAGTGCTTAATTTGTCAAAGAAAAGGTGCAGGTGCCCAAAGTTTTGCTCAGAAGCCCTTGGCCGGTGCTATCAAATGTTGGGGTGCCAAATACCAAGGCTGCGTAGTCTTGATTCCACCTCATGCCTCTTTCATCCGCACGAGACTCCCCCACCTGCTTTATCTCAATCTTGCAGTTTATTTCTCACCCCTTTCTTTTTTCTTTTTCCTTCTTTCTCTTCCTCCTTCTTTCCCCATTTTGTGTTTACATTCTCTTTCTCTGGGTCTAAGTCTGTTGAGGAAAAATAAGTGCGGCTTCCTAATGGGGCCCACTCGAACCAGCAGCTCAAACTAAACACTGCTAATAACAACTTCTTGACTTTCAGGTATCATCCAGGCCTGCAGCAAAATCCACACACCTATCAGAGACTCCACAGTCGCCAGGGGCATCTCAACGTGGAAAACCTGCAGATTCTGACTGGGAACAGAGAAGAACATTTTCTTCACTTTGAGAACCTGTCCCTCTGTCTGTCTAAGCATCTGCAAGGACCTCACTGGAGCTGTTCTGGCACGTTTCAGTGGCACAACGTGAGTCTGTTCACGAATGGGCCTTTGGCACACTTTAGTTTGTCCTGTACATCTTGCACCAGCAATTGACAACATTCGAAGGAATAAAATGTGCTTTGAAATTCCATGGAAACCAGATCATTCACTGGTCAGCAGAACTGTTGCTATCTGGATTCTAGGAACTGCATTCCTCCATGGTTTAGCAGCCATAACAGCAGTGGGCTCCATTTTAAACTGCACCGAGCATCAGGTAACTCCTAAATTCTCAAATTGCACAGAAATATGTTTTTACTGCGCGAAACGGTTAGCATGCAGCAGCTGTCAGTTTCCTTTGGCCCAAAATATGTTTGGCCAGCAAAACTGCAGCTTGGATCTCACGTTGTGAATGGTCAAAAGCAATTAGAATGCAAGCCTTCACTGGAGCCCCTGGGAGCCAAGCCTTTTTAGATTCATGCTAAAATATCTAAAAATGCAAATGTTAAACACACTGAGGCAGCTGTTTAAATGTATTTTTTTGCAAGTTATGTCATTGTGACATGCATAGTGTTACTTGATAGTTGTGGCTGCATGCCTCTTTCTAAAACATGGGAACCCAATGTAGTGGGTTTATGTTTAGTGATCCAGCTCCTGTTTTTATGAGTTTTGTCTGAAAAGTGGTTGTCTCTATCAATTATTCCAAATTATGCGTGAATGTTATCAAAATCTATGGGCAGATCACAAAAGGGCAGAGCCACATGGGGTAGATTTAAAGACTTGGGCTAGATAAGATAGAGGAAATATAATGATGTTGTTTCATTTAGCAGAAGAAAGTATAATCGGAATATTTGGGGTGTCACGTGACATACCGCATAGCATTGGGTTTAAGAGAAGGTTCAGTCAGTGGATGCCACTTTATAAATGATCTTGCTCACTCCCTACCTCATTAGACATGGATATAAAAGTTTAAACAGTGAAAGATAAGACACATTTTTTGTGGTGAAAATCCCAGATATGATAATAATATCATGTTTTTAAATAGCCTTTAATAACACCGTATTTGCCATTTCTAAGTAAAGGAAATAACTGGTGCTTCTGTTAGCCAATACAATGGTTCCAGGTTTATCGACTTTGGAAGGATGAATGGCTGGGTTGGGCTTGCTGATATTCAAACTTGCGACCTGCAGCATACACTACACTGAGTATAAACATTTTCATACAATAATAGTGTTTCATGTACAGAGGCAGTACCTGGGAGAAGCCTAGTTGAGCACTGGATTTTTCTATGCAACTTTAATGCGTAATGCCTCATACAGATGCCCCGGTATTCCTGATCTAGCGGGTAACTAAGTTACTAGCCCTATTGGAAATTACATGGTCTTTGGAAATACCACAGATCTGCCATTTTTGCCTGGGATTTTGACTGATGGAAAAGTAGCAAAAATCTCTGAAGGAACTGTGAGGGAGAAAGAGCAATGACTGGGGAAACCAAACTCTGAATTACCGCTTCAACCAGTGATTTTTCAGGAAATTCTCAGGGTGCCACTCATACCCCTCTTAATTTTACACCCCCATAGTTAACGGGATTTCTAGGGGTGCGGAATTGACATGCCCCACCGCCGCACATCAGGGCACTCATAATGAGGCTTTTATTGCCTTGCTGATTTTGGAAGTTATTAACGTGCCACTTTTTCAAACTGAGAGCCTCATTTACAAGAAAGTGACGCATCAGGATCGATGCACCAGTTTCCTTGCGCCTGCGCCAAATGTCCTTGCGACACAATGGACGTGTTGTATTTACAATACAGGGGTCCATGGTGCAAGGGTTTCGCAGATACGTCAGAAATTCTGACACATCTGTCGGCGCAAAAGTGATGCATTGCTGGAGTTAGTCATAAAACTGACGCAACTCCAGCAATGCGTCAGAACACATCAGCGAGTCCCTTTGTAAAAGCCCTGCATCAATCATTACGCCTGGTCTGAGCAGGCGTAAGGATTTTGACACAGTCAAGTCATAGAGTGACGCAGTGAAATGCTGTAAATTTCACTGCGCCACTTCTACAGCGCTTGTTTGCATGTGAACACCTAAACTGCATACATTATACCTGGCGCAGGTATGATGTGATGCAGGGCTCTACAAACTGACGCATTGGACCCAATGCGTCAGTTTGTAGATATGGAGCAGTCTCGCGCACTGATTGTGCCACTGCTGCGTCAAAAAAAGTGACGCAGTGGCGGCACAAGGCTCTTGTAAAAAAGCCCCTGAGAGTTCAGACTCACGCTGTGTGAATGCAGAGTGCTGTTGTGCCACTGTTCTTTAAGGCTGCATGCTGATTGGGTGTTCCTGTGTGTCTTCTGAGTTGACATTTGAGGGAAGGCTGCGAATCAGAGAGGACTCAAACGTTGAAACAAATTCCCTTACTGAGTATCCTGTACAAGTTTTCTATGGGGGACCGCTCCTAAAAAAGTGAGGCGGGCCTCCTTGTTATTTAAAAAAAAAATTCCGCTGTAAAATATACAGCTGGGGAAGAGGTAAAAGCTCACACTATTAGAGTATGATGATGCTTGAGAATCCCATCCCATTTAGGCATGGATGCAACAAAGGTGAAAGAGACCAGCTTTTGGTTAGAAAAGAAATGTGGTAGGACACTGTGAACGCTAGTATGAACGTTTGAGTGATGGAGTCTGATCGCTTACGTTTTTTAAACCCTTATTCCAAAACGATGGCTTCATGAGGGTCAATAGGCTGCCTTAAAGTGACAGAAAGGCCCAGGAACCACCTAAAACTTTACCTAACAAGGCATCATAAGATGACACAATCAAAAATCTTTCTAGTTTAGGGTTCAAATTTCCATCTGAGGCACCCTTCCCGCAAACAATTCTATGCTTTGGCAATGTTTAGCACCTTAGCACTTTTTATGTGTCCTGTACGGTGCAGCACACCTGTAAAGTTGGAAAGGTTTAGAGAAAATACATTTTTTCTCCAACTTTATGCCTGCCTTGAGGAAGAGTAATTTTTTATGCAAATCCCTTTCTACAAAGGATAGTAGATAGGGATTAGCAGAAAAACCAGTGGGTAGGTTCATAGGAATGCCCATATACCCAGCCGCGGCCGCTGCAGGTAATACTGGTGGGGGGGGCAGCTGGGTGGGGTTTCAAGAGATGACCACAAGGGAAAATTAAATGGATAATTAATTTTACCTCGTGGTCATCTCTCGAAATCCCCCCCAACCGGCCCCACTGCTCTTAACTGCAGCAGCTGCGGATGCATATACCATCCATGGTATTCCTCCTTGATGCAAAATAGCACAAAGTGCTCATTTGTGTTACTTAGGGCGACTGTAAGAGGCAATTCAAGATTTGAGCTGAAAGGTAAACCCAAAAAGAGAACGTTACACCAAGTTTGTGTCACTTTTGTGATGCAAACCAGGTGCAAAGTGTTAGTAAATCCTCCCCATAAACTCAGGATTTGAAACATAACACAATTGGCAGTGTCATACTAATACAATGCATTATTGCCCAAAGGAACCCTTTTAGCAACCTTAGAATAATGAAACATTGAGGAAAAAACCAATATGGTTCTAAACCTATGCCTTACAAATCGCATGCAGTGCTTGGATGCCAGTTCATAGCTCAATGTGCTACATTAAAAGAATTGTAAATTACAAACTCCAAGTAACAAAAGGATCTCTGTGACAGAAGCAGTAATTCACTGAGCTATCTATATAAAATGCAAATCTGTGATCTGCATGTTACATGTTGTTCTTTGTAGCGGGAACTTTAACTCTCAATGCTGCTTCACCATGAGTCAAAACTTTGACTAGACACATCCCAGATCTCTCTATCAAGTGCATTAACCATCAGAGTTATCATGCCCTTGTTATTACCCCCTGAAAAATGCTGGGCACAGACAGATTTCTGCAGGCTGCTCTTATCTCGCCTCAGCCTGTTATGCAAAGGGCGCTGGTTGCACCATTTGAAAGCCAGCACTGGATGTGGCTTAGTAATTGAGGCTGAAGTGCTCCTTTCGGGCAAGGCCCAAGACACTGAGCGAAATGAAGATTGAATGCAATGCTGCCAGGAGCAATAGCCAGTGGTATCGGATTAAGTCACATCATTCAATTGAAAATCTTCATGTGCTTCAGTAAGTGGCATGAGTATGCTCAAATGTTGGTCCCATACCTTGCTATTCCATAGGGTCTCAAGCAGCTCCTCTCTACTGAGGCCTACATGGGGTTACTTGTGCACTCATTTAGAGGGCAAATGACCTAACAGTTTGGGTGGGATTGTCACTTTCGGGTGGGGAAAGCCCTGATATGCAACTGGTTGGCTCCTACATGTAATGGCACGGGGAGCAAAAATAAAACACAATTGAATACTTTCGAGAGAAATTGACAGTAGTTAGTTCAAGCATTTCCATCCATTACAATGTTACCAGCCTGTCAGCATAACTGCTAATTTCTTTAGTATGCGTTTTGGCCATTGTACAAAGAATGTGATTTTCCCCCATCTGTATTTGATTGCAGGAATGCATAACATGAGTAGGTTGAATAGACCAATGTGTGTGGGGTGAAGGCCTACCTTCAGTGGGAATGTGGTGGGGAACCATGTTTCGTGTTAGATTACCCTGCCATCTACCTTACTGCAAGTCGTGCCATTCCAGGGAGGTCCACGTGGAAGCCAGAAGGTTCTGAAACAGCTTATGCTTACATGGGTCTGCTTCCGCTGTGCTCGATAACAGAATTCCCTCATGCCCATTGATGAGGATCTCCTCATGCCCCCCCCCCATTCTGGAGGAATATCACTGTGAGAACAGAGGTTTTGAGGCTGTTTGCATTTGCTACTTTGGCTCTTGCACTAAACATCTGTAGCCCTCAGATAGTGGTGTAAGAAGGGGAAGGGTGCTGTAGGCTTTAGTGCCTAAACCCTTACCACCTTAGTTATGCAGAAAGAGACAGACATAATTCTGATGTAGTGGTGCCACTACACCTGATGCATCAGTTGTACTGTGGCCCTGTCCTCAGCACTTCAGCCACCACCAATACCTGCCGTCAATGCCCTTAGCAGTCACGGCTCCTGGAGAGAGTGCTGAGGTGGTGGGCGGGGAGGGTAGGGTGGGGTAGTAAACTCCGGCATACGGCCGAAGGGAGTTAAGTACATAAATAAATAAATAAAATGAATTACAGTGCGCGCGCCGCATCGCCAAATGCGATGCGGCGTGCGCAATGTAATTCGTTTTATTTATGTACTTAACTCCCTTCGGCCGTATGCCAGAGTTTACTACCCCCCACCTTACCCCTCCCCCGCCCCACCACCCCGCAGCACTCCCTCCAGGAGCTGCGACTGGCCCTTAGCTCTTGCTGGCCTGATCACGTGGGATCTTCTCACTTGCATTGAACAGTTGTTGAAGGTACTGGGGTCCAGCTTTAGATACACATTCGCTGGCAGGTCCTTCCCATGCTTTTCATCTTAGTTAAAGGTGTCTGTTGTAGACCGCCGGTATAACGTCATGTTATTTGACTTTTGATGTTACACTTGTTATGTGAAAATCCCGAAATTAGGACCCGTCACATAATTTCAAGTCCGTTCAGGTAAAAATCATATAACAGGAGCACTGGAACAACGTGAATGAACAGAACACAAGTGCCTCTTGTTCACGGCACTTGCTGGGTTTTTGGGCTTTTTTTAGCATTAACGAATATTCACATTTAAAATGGACATTAGGATGCATTTCCTGCTAAAATATAGGACTAAATGCCAGACTTGCATTTTGAATAATTTCACGTCTTTTTTCCAAGGTTTCATGTAATTACGCAAAAGGAAAATTTGCAAATTTTGCACAGCTTTAGTCAGTGGCGGGATTTCTCAAATAGGGTCTGCACCAATCCACCATTGCTGCCATTCAGTCCGCCTCTTCCTGTCAAGTGTTTCTTGCACTAAGGGGCCGATTCCGATTCTGGCCGGAAAACATACCGACCGACTCGGTACGGGAATTTAGTTCGACCGACACGTACCGGCGCTGCCCGATCCGCGTAGTACGATGCAATGCATGTGAATTACGACCGACTCGTATGGAACACAAGCCGAACGACCAAACCGCACGGAAAGCAGCTATCCGGCCAGAAAACTACGCGAATCGAACCGACCGACACGCACCAGGAATGAACCCGACAGAAACGTACCCGCGAACTCCGACCCGCGCAGTACGATGCAATGGGTGTAAAACCAGACCGAGTCGCACGGAGCTCAAGCCGTACAACCGACACGCATACAAAACAGGGAGCCGAAGCAACCCAATACTCCGCGACCGACGCATACGCCACACATGAAACCCAGCAGAAACACAGCTTGAAAGACTCGGAGAAGCTCGCACGAGCCAACTGCAGCATCCTACTCGGTCAGAAGAACGTCTCCTACATGCCTAAAATCTACAAAGGAAAAAATACAAAAAAAAGGGCCAAACAAGCAATGACAAAGTCAATAAATACAGGGGAAAAAAAACATGGAACAAAGACACACCCACAACTCCACCAATATAAAGGCCACAAATCCCTACCATGATCCTTTGCAAATTCAACTGACCTGCCAGCACAGAATACCATCAGACAGCAACCACAGACACACTCACAACTCATCCATCACACAAGCCACACACCATTAGCACCTCCCAAATAGCACCCTCACATACACCCAGCAAAACCTACACTCACCCACCCTCACTTGCACACTCACACACACATCAATCCCCAGCACCACCCATCACCATGCCCCCAAAGAAGAATCCAAAGTTCCTAGACAGTGAATTGGAAGTCCTGGTAGATGAAATCCTCAGGGTAGAGCCACAGTTGTTTGGTACATTGGTCCAACAGACCCCCATGTCGCAGAAAACCAAGATGTGGGAGAGGATCGTCGACAGGGTGAACGCACAATCACCATGTTTGCGCACAAAGGAAGACATCCAGAACAGGTGGTATGATGTGCGCAGGAGGGTCAAGGACCTACTCAAGAAGGATTACGCCTTGAGTCATCGCACCGGCAGTGGCCCTCCTGCCAAACCAGTATACCTCAGGCCCTGGGAGGAGAAGGTGCGGGCCATTCTACCACCAGAGAGCGTACATGGACTATCAAACATCCCAGAGCCTGGTGAGTACACAACCAATATACCCAATATTGTGTGACAATACACACACATCACTGTCAAGGGGATAGTGAAACCATGCACCGTTAGCAAAGCCACAGTAACCAAAAGATAATCATCCCAAAATGTGTATGTTAGTTAGACAAACACAATACCTGCCATCTCATAGTGATATGTAACTGTGTCATGACATGTACAAACCTAACAACAAATAGAGCAAGGCAGTGGCACAAATCTAACCAACAAACACTGTCAGACATTTTGCCACCACTAGAACACCACCTCACAGGGAAGCTCACTGAAAGGAAGGAATTCTGTGTATGCTGGTGAAGTGAGTGTAGCCAATAGCATGATGGGAGTTGTAGTCACAGATATTGGTCACCCTCACAATTGGCCCATCAACACCACTCTGAACCATGCTCACATCGCAGGGAGTGGAAAAGAACTGACAAGATGGCTGACACTGGGTACTGCTGTGGGGAGCACAAGGCCCTGCTGGGAACTGTGCACCAACCAACAGCAGGACACCACTGACTGACATCCTGAAAGGCAACTTGCACTCCCTGCAATGGAAGCACGTTCCATGGTGGGATATCTGGCTGGGTGGGAAGGAGGACTGACAGCTCTGACCATAGTTACCAGCAGCTTTTCTCACACACCCCCTTAACACAAACTCCACACAACTCACCTGGGAGAATGCATTGCCTCACACTCTAATTAAATATCCCACAAAGAACCGCCACACTGGGTTATGCTGTGTGAAGCACAGGGACACTTTTGAGACTTGTAGCCAAACAAACGCCAGGACAACACTGTCAGCCATCCTGTCAGCACAGGCACACTACCCCACAGGGAAGCAGAGTCAAAAGGAAGGAAGTATGGGAAAGCTGGGAAGGGGGGTGTAGGCAATAGCATGATGGGAGTGGTAGTCACAGCTCAACATCCCCCACCTGCATGGCCCAGCAAGCTCACACTGAAGCATGCACACCTCACAGGGAGTGAAAAGCCACTTCAAAGATGTCTGACACTGGCCTCAGCTGTGGGGAGCACAAGGCCCTGCTGTGAACTGTGCACCAACAAACAACAGGACCACACTGTCAGCCATCTTGCCATTGCTGTCACACTCACACACAGTGAAGTCGACTCAAAAGGAAGGAAGTATGGGCATGCTGGGAAGGGGGGTGTAGGCAATAGCATGATGGGAGTGGTAGTCACAGCTCAACATCCCCCACCCACATGGCCTGGCAAGCTCACACTGAAGCATGCACACCTCACAGGGAGTGAAAAGCCACTTCTAAGATGTCTGACAATGGTGCTCTGTTGTGGGGAGTACCAGGCCCTGCTGGGAACTGTGCACCAACCAACAGGAGGACACCACTGCCTAACATCCTCTAAGCCAACTTGCACTCCCTGCAATGGAAGCACGTTCCATGGTGGGATATCTGGCTGGGTAGGAAGGAGGACTGACAGCTCTGACCATAGTTACCAGCAGCTTTTCTCACACACCCCCTTAACACAAACTCCACACAACTCACCTGGGAGAATGCATTGCCTCACACTCTAATTAAATATCCCACAAAGAACCACCACACTGGGTTATGCTGTGTGAAGCACAGGGACACTTTTGGGACTTGTAGCCAAACAAACACCAGGACAACACTGTCAGCCATCCTGTCAGCACAGGCACACTACCCCACAGGGAAGCAGAGTCAAAAGGAAGGAAGTATGGGCATGCTGGGAAGGGGGTGTAGGCAATAGCATGATGGGAGTGGTAGTCACAGCTCAACATCCCCCACCCACATGGCCCAGCAAGCTCACACTGAAGCATGCACACCTCACAGGGAGTGAAAAGCCACTTCTAAGATGTCTGACAATGGTGCTCTGTTTTGGGGAGTACCAGGCCCTGCTGGGAACTGGGCACCAACCAACAGCAGGACACCACTGACTGACATCCTGAGAGTTAACCTGCACCCACTGCAAGGGTGGCATGCTTCATGGTGGGATAACTGGGCTGGGGGGAGAAGGAGGTCCGGATGTCAACCAAATACCACCAATGCTGGTCATGCACACACCTCAACATTCACATTGAAATGCTTCAGGTTGGCAGGACAATGTGCTACACCAATATCAACCTCTGACTGTGAGAACTTAGGACAATGCAATCCAGAGGTACAGTCACAACTGTCAGGTGTTTGAACCATTGATGCCTGTAGAAACATAACATACATTGTGTGTCTCTTCCAAAAACAGGTGATGATGGGGACACAGCAGCAGATGATGAGGAGTCCCTGTCCCAGGCTCAGGTTGCCCCTGAGCTCTCTGGTGTGGAACAGCCTCTGCCCTCCTCGGATGGCGAAGACCTACCTGGCACCTCCGGTGTGAGTCATCATGCAGCACCAGCAGGACCACCATCTGCACCCCCTGCACCCACTCCTCCAACATCTGCCAACACACAGACCACCCCCGCTGACACGGACAGACCAAGGACACTGAATGACAACAGCACAGGGACCCCGGCCCACCGTGAAGCAACGGACAACAACCCCAGTACCAACCCCCAAGGGGGCATAGGCTCACCTGTGCGTGCCACCGCAGGTCCCGCATGTGTGGCCAGGGATGGTGGGAGGGGTGGTAGGCAGAGGTCGCTGTTTGCAGAGGGGTCTGGACTGCATGATGACCCACAACTGGTACGCATTGCTGATGCATACCAGAATAGCACCGGAGAGGTCAGCCAGGTAGTGGGGATCCTCAAGGACATTCAACAGCGGCAGGCTGCCCATCATGCCCGCTTGGACTCCCACATGTCCCGTGTGGAGACACACATGTCTGGCATGGAGTCCAAGTGGGACACATTGGAAGAACTGACAGCGGTGCAGAGGGACATATTGACATGCCTCCGCCAGATTAGCACCAACATGTCCACACCTCCCTGTGTGCCCACAACATCTGGTGCCGCAACAACTGCAACTGCCACAGGGAGGGAGGATGACTCTGGTGGAGAGTCCTCTGTACCGCAGCGGCCTGCACGTGAGGGTCCCCCAGAAAGAAGAGGGGTCGTCCGAGGAAGGAAAACTGAGAGGCCGATGGCCATGTACATCCCCCAGGAACCCAACACCTGTTCTGGAAATTCTCCTTTGTGTGCAAACTGTTCACCCTGTCGAATGCAACCCAACTCTCCCACATGACATGGGGAGTTTAAGTTGGACTAATGTATCAGATGACTGTGGACTTTACTCAGGACATTTCTGCTACCAACACTTCCAACTCATCTGGGAACTTTAATGTGTATGTAAATAAACTCACTAATACACCATACTTGGCTCTGTTGTGATTCCAACGTTGTTTTTGTCATGGAGATGATGATCTGCTAAATGACACTGTGCATGCTAACTGCTACAGCAAGTTCAACACCGTCATGTGAGTCATGGCGACGTGACACATATGAGGGAGACACACCACTAGGGCTACACAACACATACACACCAGGGCCATCTGACTCATCGCCTACACTGATGTTGCCAGGAAATACAGTGGAATGCACAGACACCACACCTATTCAGAGTATGTGTCAACTAGCCCACAGGTGCAGTAAGCAAATGTCAGTCAGATGTGTGACCACAGACAACGCACATCCCAAAGTGAAGCACAGGTTTATTACACATTTGCAACATGTTGTTTCCACTACAGATGCAAGGTAATCCCACGTGGCAGTGGCCACACAGTCACCAAGTGTAGAAGAAATAAAGTCCAGGGGTGTGTGGCACATCACCTGTAGGGAAACGACTGCTTCCACCCTGGAAGTTGAATCATGGTGTCGGGGATCACAGTTGACCAAACAACTCTGAAAGTACCCTGTGAAGGACAGACATGACACACAGTCAAAAGCACTGAAGAACAGGACAGAACTGCAATACTCATGCCCAATACATGTCACAAGATACCTACACAAAACCAAGTTAGCATGTCAACACTGTTGGGGAGTACAGACTACCTGTAAGGACACATCGCTGCACGTATCCAGTCAAGTAGCACATGGCCACACTCAAACAGCAACAGAGCACCACCAACACATATCATGCAAACTCAAATCATTGACATGACATCTCTGGATACTCACATTCAGCTGAAGAAGTTGT
This sequence comes from Calotriton arnoldi, assembly GCA_963921515.1. NCBI lineage: Eukaryota > Metazoa > Chordata > Amphibia > Caudata > Salamandridae > Calotriton > Calotriton arnoldi. Next base: position 56,732 of record CAWUFW010023011.1, on the reverse strand, counting down.
TGATGAGCTGTGTGCGGACATCACCATCATCATCATCATCATCACTGGCATCGTGGCCCAGGCCAGGATCCTCCACAGGTGGCGGATGTTGGTCATCGTCATCCAGGATGAGAGGCAACTCCTTCCGCACTGCCAGGTTGTGTAGCATGCAGCAGACGATGACAATCTTGCACACCTTTGCAGGGGCATATGGGAGGGCCCCTCCTGTCTTGTCCAGGCAGCGAAAGCGGCTCTTCAGGAGACCAAATGTCCGCTCGATCACTCTCCTGGTCCGACCATGTGCCTCATTGTAGCGCATCTGGGCTGGTGTCACAGGGTTCCTGGGGGTGTCAGCAACCACGGCATGTTGGGGTATCCGGAGTCACCTACATACAGACAATTGCACATTAGCTGAGTTGGAAAAGAGGGTGGAATACAACATTGCAGAACACACACAATGGTACAAAGTCAGCACCCACCGACAAGCCAGGCACGCTGGTCCTGCATCTGTGACATCATCCTCGGGATGCGACTACTCCTCATTACGTAGGCATCGTGTGCAGAACCGGGGAAATGTGCACACACATGTGAGATGCTCATATCTGCAAGACATACCACCAGGGCATTGATAGAATGGTAATGTTTCCTGTTCCTGTATGCCTGCTCATGTGCCTGTGGTGGTACCAAAGCCACATGTGTCCCATCAATGAAGCCGATGACATGTGGCATCCTCCCCAGGGCATAGAAGTCACTCTTGACGTCAGTGAGTTGTTGGCGTTTAGGGAAATAGATGTACTGGTTCAAGTATCTCAACATCGCCTCCAAAACATCGCGTAGCACACGGCTGAACATGGTCTGTGACATCCCACCAGCAGATGCCACAGTGTGTTGAAAGGTACCGGTGGCAAAGAAGTATAGGGCTGCCATCACCTTCACCTTGGGCGTCAGCGCTGCAGGGTATGACCGGCCAGGTTGCAAATGTGGGCCCAACTGCACCGCCAATTCCTCAATAAGCGGCCTGTTGAAGCGGTACCATCGGATGCAGTCACGTTCAACCATGGTTGCAAGGTCAGGGAATGGTCTATGGACAGCTGGTGCCCTGCAGTGCATAGGTGAACAAAGAAAGATTGTCAGTCACCCCACATATGTGGCATTGACCATACTCAATATCACATGATACATCATTACGAGACACAAGTACTTGATGTGTGTGCCGTTCTGTATGGACATATATGGCACCTACATGGCCAACATCTAACATCTCAGTTCAACATGTGTTGACAACAAGTTCCAGGTTGTGCTATGGGAAATCATTAGGCTGTGTCACAGCACCCATGTACTGCTGTCACGTTCCAAACACACACCACAGTGACAAGTGAGGACAGATGTGCCCCAGGCATCACAGCTCTTTGACAGGTAGATTCCCAGGGACCCTGTATTGCCATATGGACACTGGCATGACATGGCGTATCATGTACACGTCAGCAAAACAACCATGACTCCCACAGGTAGTGGCCCCTGTTGCCTCTGCAGGACAGACATGGACGTCTGTGACACACACACGCACAACATCAAAGTTGATGCACAAACAACGTGGATGTGGAGACTGTCTCCCATTGTGCACATGGAATCCGAGACATCTGAAACACAACATGCACACAGACTGTGGAGGGCCATCACAATTGTGGCAATGGGTCACCCTGTGACGTACATACCATCCCACATGGGACTCAGGGTGTATGTGACATAACATACACATACACAACCTGGAGATGTGACCGTGCCACATGCTCTGAACTGAACAGTTGCACATCACAGTGGTCATGTGCACAACACACAAAGGATTCTGTCCCCATGAACACGTGCACAGCCTGGGAGTGGCTGCCCCCAAGTGCCACCCAACACACCACATGTTGACCCCCATACACACACAGGTAATGCAGCCTTACATGCCTTAGGATACAGTGTGGACAGGCTGTGGTGTTGTAGGTGTGCCCCTGAGTCCCTGGCAAGTAATTGTGGCTGGCATACGTTCACCAGTGACAACCATGGTGACATATGCGAGTGACTTGTACAGGGACGCGTCGTACAGCAATGGACCGATCCGTGTGCACGCATTGGCCATTGCATATGATGTTGACGGATGCGTGTTGTGCTCCAAAATATGCGTCGTACAGCAATGGACCGATCGGTGCGCACGCATTGGCCATTGCATATGATGTGGACGGATGCGTGTTGTGCTCCGAAATACGCGCCGTAGAGCAATGGATCGATCGGTGCGCACGCATTGGCCATTGCATATGATGTGGACGGATGCGTGTTGTGCTCCGAAATACGCATTGTACAGCAATGGACCGATCGGTGCGCACGCATTGGCCATTGCATATGATGTGGACGGATGCGCGTTGTGTTTCGAAATACGCGTTGTACAGCAATGGACCGATCGGTGCGCACGCATTGGCTATGGACTGACATGGTAACGGACGCGTTTTCGAAGCTTTTACGAGTCGGATGCAGTGAATTCAGTTGGCCAGCCACAACAATGTTGCAAATTCATGGGGGTCATGAAGTTGAACTTTTGAAGGATGCTGTGGGCATGTATAAGTGGTGCAATTCCATGGATTGGCCAGATTCAGAAGATGCAAACGAGTTAGACCTATCACTTTGGACACATGGGACAGTATCTGCCTCTGCAGCACACATATAATGCTGGCTGTTCCCCTGAGAGCTCACTTGCCTGCACTACATGCTCCAGGACGACATCTGCCACCACCACTGCTGCTGTCTCTGCATCCTCTGGCTACTGCAATGGCACTTACTGTGGAGAGAGCCCCAGCCTTCAGCACTGAGGAGAACCAGACCCTGCTGGACAGCCTCCTTCCACAGTACAGCAAGCTGTATGGGAAACCAGGGGAGCAGGTGAGTGTGCTGTCCACTGCCTTACTAATTGTGCATGTTGTCTGACTAGCAAGACTTACAGTGTGTACACCAGTGGCCAGCATGCTCACTGAGTAGTTGTCACCCCCCAAAGTGTGTAGTTACATGCACTGCACAGGTATAGTGCAGTAACAGTGCATTCCAACAAGGTTTTACTTCCCAGGCAATGATACCATTTAGTAACTGCTGGACAACTGTTCATAGCCATAGTTGCACTACCTGTGTACATCATATGCCCCTGTGATTGAGACATGTATATCCGACTGTGTGATGCACGGATATGTTGCATGTGTAGTAATGGCCTTTTCACTTTGTCATCCTCACAGGTTGATGCCCACCAGACTTCAATACAATCAAAGACCTGCTCTGTTAGTAGTCTGGACTCCTATAGACGTCCACATGTATTTTCTCAGGCACAAAATATTGTGTGCCGCAACAGTGGATCAATGTCTCCCATCTGCCATCAAGTGTCTAAAATCACTATTTTTGAACCGCATGTGTTGTACTATATCTACAAACTGTAACCCCCCTCAAACATCACCAAGAAGAGGAGTGAAAAGGGGAAGTGAAAAAGTGGGAACAAAGAAGGCAGTGCCTCACGGGAGTAACACCATGGGAGTTTACAGACTGATACTCGCCTGTATCCTCAGGTTCTCATCATTAGCAACTGCCAACTTTTGCAACAAAATAAAGAGTGAGGAGAAAAGAAAAAGTGCAAAGACTGTGTATGTTCGTGCACAATGCATAAACCCTGTATAGGAAACCGGGGTCTAGCATTAGAACAACCGGTGTACCTAAATCTAAAACCGAGCTAGACAACCACCAGAAGCAGGAGATCTGGCTGACCATCGTCCGGGCAGTACGATCTGTGGGGGTCTACAGGCGCAGGATCCGCAACTGCCAGAAGAGGTGGCAGGACCTTCGTGCCTGGACCCTGAGGATCGCAAGGGTCCAGCTGAAGCTGTCGCCTCCTCGCAGGAGGGGCAGACAGCGGACCCTGACCCCCCACATGCTCCGGATTCTGGCGGTGGTCTTCCCTGACCTGGATGGGCAGCTGAAGGCCAGACAGCAGCAAGGAGGAGGTAAGTGCTAGCCTATTCTGTGTACTATGACTAACATGCTCTATGCACTCCTTTAGCCTGGTTCCACTTCCACAGTACAACTGTCTTGTCGTCCTGGACTCATGTCCCTCACTTGTGTCATGCCCCCTCCTCATCTGATACACAGGTGTGGCCCTTACAGTCTGTGACTTAGGTCACTTGGGTACTGTGTACTTGCAGTTACCTGTGGTTCAAGTTGGGGACAGCATCAGTTACAGGAACTTTGTTGTGGGCTGCATGGGTGGTACAATTGCTCACACAATGCCTGTGATCTGACATGTACTCTGGGTATGGCTTTACAATGTGTTCCAATTGCTGCTCTGACTCACCACATGTCTGGGGTATGTGCCACACACCCATGCTGCAGCAGAGACCAAGGGGGAGCCTCAGAAGTATGTACATCATGTGTGTGACACATGCATAGCCACCTGCCTAGTGTTCAGGGTAATACCATGTTGCACATGGACCAGGACTGTAATGCCTACTCCGTACATCGAAGGCACTCTGTTCTCCCACTCCCGTGTGTCAGCATACATATTGGGCATTGTGAAGAGTGCACTCAGGTGTCTGCCTCTGTGTCACCGTGGTGTGGCCTTGCTTTTTGGACTCCTGGAGTGTTTAACAATTTGGGGTGGCCAGCCATCTGAGTTGTGACTATAGGATCTGCACATTGGTTAATGCATAGGTCTCTGATCCCTTGACTGTGCACAATGGTGTATGAAACATTGAGGTGCAGGCAGCTTTGGTTCATTCTCATCAGACGGTGAAGTGCCCATGTGTATGGATTTGTGTTTGCAGTCACTCAAATGTCTCATTTTATTGACGTGGGATCGATCATCTTAGTCCTCATGATGTGGGTGGCCAGGGGTGCACATGTGCACCTGTCAGCTACAGGGCTTGCATTCCCAAAACTTCCATGATTGTGACACAGTGTAGACTGGTGTTGTGTGTATGCACTGCCCCTGTGACAGGAGACAGTTATGACTGACTTGCCAGACTGGCCTGTGCCATGACATTCAACTCGCAAAGGGTGATCCAGCAGTAGTATGATATGTCCTGCAAGCACACCATTGTCGCATTGTCTATCAGGACATGAGGAAATCATTGTGTCTGGTGATGGAAGCAAAACCCGCATATCGACAGAGACTCTGCCCGTCACTTTTCCTGACACATGTACTGAGTCAGTGGCAGGAGATGGCATGTGTTTGGAGTGACACATTTCCATATGGTCTCTTGGATGTCCAACAACTGTGTATGTGGTGCATGTGTGCATATATGATTAGTCGCATACAACAGGCACCAGACAGATGGGTGCATGGACAGGTAGGATATGTGTGGCATGAATGACTGTCAGGCAGACAATGGGCTTCTTCAAATCAGTGTCAGCACTTATTGCAATGTCTAGCAAATGATGGCAGGGCTTGCTCTGTGATGTGCTGTACTTACTGTGGTGTGTGTGGTCAGTACAGGTGACTAATGTTGCTCTGTTTATCCTGATTGTTTGCAGATACATCCACGGCCACAGGAGGAGACAGCTCCACGGACCAAGAGGAGCGGCAGAGCCAGACTGGGTCCACTGCAGGGGAGACCGAGGGACCCAGTGGCACTTAGGGTGAGGGGAGCCACACTGAGGAGACCTCAGCTATGACCACCTCGGCTGAGGACCACAGCACTTCCAGTGAGGACTCCCTTGTGGAGGCGGGTATCAGCAGACCACAGACAAAATCAAGCAAGTCTGTCCCCGCCACCACCACCATCTCCACCCTCCCATCTGCTCCCATCCCACATGTCCGTGGAGGCTCCCGTGTAGGGGAGTGTGTCTCCTTCATGCCAGGAACCGCACCCCCTGCCTCTGTCTCCCCTGCTGCCCTGAGTGTGGAGTCTGTGGTCTTGCTAAAACAGATCCATGTAGGGCAGACATCAGTGCTGAGTGTCCTCCATGCACACACGGGTCTGTTGACACAACTGGTGTCATTCATGGAGGGCATGTCATCTGGCATGTCTGCCCTACATCGGACCAATCAGTCCATGGCCTCCTCACTGACGGCAGCAGTGTCCCTCCTGCAACAGTCCCTCACCCCTCTTACCTCTGCCCCATCCACAATCCCCAGCACCCTACCTGTCCCAAGCACACACACACACCGGCACAGGCACCCACCAGCACAGACACAAGCAGCACACAGATACACACGCCAAAATCCAGACGCACACGCACAGTCAGGGGACTGATACCTCACTCACAGGGGATGGGGCCCAGGAACACACACACGCATCCACGAGCACTGCGCAGTCCTCAGATACCTCTCCCTCCAAAACCCCTTCCCTTGCCTCACCTGCAACCCCCCCTCCCAGAAGCTCTTCCTCTGTGAGCTTGGCCTCTTCCCCACAGATCCATCTGACCCAACGCACAGGCGGAAGAGGCGACCACCACACACAGAGGGGAGTGACCCTCACACCCGGACACCCTCCCCCAGGCACAGGCAGACTGAGGACCCCATTAGGAAGTCCCCCCGGACCAGGAAGGGCAAGACCCCACCACCACCACCACGCAGCTCCACCACACAGTCTCTCTCCTCCATCCCCCAGGCCACCACTCCACCGGTTCCCCCGCCACATCCGGCCCCAGGTTCCCCCACACACCCATACCGCATCCCCAAACTGCTTAGGCCCTCCCCCCTACCACTTGCTCTTCCACCCCAACCCAGACGCTCGGCCTGTTTGTGCCACTGGTGTGGAGACCGGGTCCCCCCCTCTGTCCTGCCCACCTCATCTGCTCCCCCTTCCACTCCCTTGGAGTTATGCACTGCAGTGGAGTCCCCAACCACCCCGTCTGACTTGGGCACTGCAGTGGGGACCCAGTCCATTCCATCTGACCGGCCCACTGCAGTGGTGCCAGCACTCACACCATCTGACTTGTACCCTACAGTGGTGCCGGCCCCCACTGAGTCAGACACCTCCACTGCAGTTGCCGGTGACACTCCTGCACCCACCACCCCTTCACTGCCTCCTTCTGGCATCCCCTGATCCTGTCCCTGCGGTGCCTGGCCTGCCCCTTGTATGCCCCTCCGAGGGGATGTCCCCTGTCCGTACCAGTGCAGGCAAGCAATGAGTGACAAGTTGTCACATATCACCCTGTTCGGACTGTGTATGTGGACTGGCCATTGGCCTTAGTTTCTTTTGGACTTCAGATTTTTCTTTCACATTTGCTGAATAAAGCCTCTTTTTGTTTACTAGTGGTTTTTCTTTTGATGTACATGATGTAGATGAGTATCATCATGCATTTGCTGTTGTAATAGTGTTCAGATCAGGAAAATGAAGTGTTGCTGTGATGGACTCCATGTGGTCCATGGGATATGTGTCCTAATCTAGTCTGGATCCATAGCATCCTTTGCTGCAGTCTGAGGGTGTAATGTTCAGCATTTGACACAGGGATGTACGTTTTGCATTTGTAAATTGACATCTGTGGCTTACACTGATGCACATCTGGTGGGCTTACCACTGTTCAATGTTTCTATTTCCCTGACTGTGTGCCCATCTCCACTGGACATGCAGTTTAGCACATCAATGTTGAAGGACTCATCTGTGTATACAGTGCAACTTGCTTGACACGTGTTTTGGGTATATGCAGATGACTGAAGTGACACTCCCGTACCCAGGCTTATGTGAGCAGAGCCTTCAGTGTGTTGTAATTGTTGACTCACTGACCGAGTGTTTTGCTGACATGTTTGAGTCGTGCACAGACAAGGTTTGGCACAGCGGACCTTCCACAGGAGTGGAGTGCCCTCATGGCAGTGTGTAATCCCGTGACATTGCCTGGGCCCGTGTTGTGTGTTGTGTAAGCATGTCTGTGTGTGTTCCCTTCCCTTTTCCTACACCGGCTGTGTCCCTACGGATGTTCCTGTTTGTGATGCTTGCTGAGTTGTCCTGTGTTCATCCAGCATCTTGTACCTGGTTTCTCCGTGATGTGGGTGCATGGCAAACTAATGTTCATCAGGTTGTCATCCCTAGTTGTCTTTGTTGTCAGGGCTGGGGATGTGGGCAAACGCAGATGAGACACAGTCAGGATTCCCCTTGGCACTTGTTGGTTACACAAGTCATGTAATTTACAGTTTGTGGTAGCTTTCAGTGATTGTGACACGTTGTGTGTGTGACTGCTGCCACTCCTCAGGGTCAGAGCTGCAATGTTGGAAGTTGTCTACGTGTGTTCTTTGTGGGTGACCTTGGCTTCTTCATTGGTGTGTGACTGTGGCCGGGATCCCATTGATTGGGGTGGATTTCACGTCATGCCCATGTACGGCGTACTGTGCAGTGTGTCAGACATTCACGAGTCTTGTTGACTGGCCAGGTGTGATGGCTTTCTGCACCTTAGTTCCCACAACCACCCCTGGTATTGTCATGGGTGCATGTGCAATGTCACCTGTCCATGTGAGCCTCACTGCTGCACATTGGTGGAGATCAAGGTGTGTGGTGTTGAGTGTGTGCAAATGTGAGTTGTTGCACAGCTAGACCCCTACCTCCATATTGGCCTTGGCTGACAGGCCGTGCTGATTGATTTGTGCTTGTGTAGGTGTGATGGTAGTTTGTTGCTCAGGACACATGGCTGTGGTTCACAGTGTGAACGACATCTACCTTTGTCATCACAGTGGGATTATCATGCAGGCTAGTGTCACCACAATGTGGGGTCCCTGGGGGTAGTGCTGTGGTGGGTCTGTCTTTTGCTGTGTTAGTTGCTGTTCCTACAAGCTTGTGTGACATGTGTAATTTGGGCTCCCTCTCATCTAACAATGCCTGATTGCCCACATAGGGGAATCCGATCCATGAGTTACTTTTGTATGGCACTGTATACACATCTGTGTAATTGGAATTCAGGCCTCCTCATGTGTTGTGTGGTTGCCTGGGGACACTGGCACACCCCCCCATCACCTGTTGTGTTTGATATGCAGTGTGAGGCTGCCTGTTTGTGTTTGTGCATCTGCACCACTGCATTGGCATATCTTTGGTGTGCCATTGCCTGTATGTTGTTTGGAGGATTTCCCATGCTGTCCCTGGGACTCCTAGGTCATCATTCAGCACAATAATCATGGTTCGTATGTCCCATTGCTGCCATGGTATGGTATTTGTTCACCTCACATCTACAGTCTCCCCAGGATATCTACATTTGTGTGTCCATTAGTGCAGATATGTGGGTCTGCATTATGATGGTCACTTCTGGCATTGTGTAATTGATAAATGGAGACGATGTCAGTCCCCATGGGTGATGTTTGTCTGCACATGGCCAAAGGTATGTTTTATTTGCACTGCACTGTTTGCCTCACCCAATCTATGTTGCTATGGGACACAACCACTACTACTTTGCCACTGATGTGTTTGTTGTTCTGTGACCAGGAATCATCCATGCTGTTTGGCAGTTGCAGCTTTTTCCATGACAACACTTACCTTTTGGTCACTGTGATGATGGGGGTTTGGACCCCATTGCCACAATGTTCAAAATGTGCTTCAGCTATGGACCCCACACTTACCTTTTGGTAACTGTGATGATGGGGGTTTAGACCCCATTGCCACAATGTTCAAAATGTGCTTCAGCTATGGACCCCACACTTACCTTTTGGTCACTGTGATGATGGGGGTTTAGACCCCATTGCCACAATGTTCAAAATGTGCTTCAGCTATGGACCCCACACTTACCTTTTGGTCATTGTGATGATGGGGGTTTAGACCCCATTGCCACAATGTTCAAAATGTGCTTCAGCTATGGACCCCACACTTACCTTTTGGTCACTGTGATGATGGGGGTTTAGACCCCATTCCCACAGTGGTCATGGTCTGCTTGTATTGTGAAGGCCACACACATTTATGTGTGACACATGTGATAGGGGGTCACATTGTATGTTCAATGTCATGCTCAGTGTTGTAGGCATTTGACACAGACTACACACTCTTGTGATGATGTTGGGGGGATGTCTTTTGCTGACATTCCTTATGTTGGAGTATGCTGGTTGTGTCATGCATTACCCGTCCTATGAGTGGGGATGGTAGCAGTGACAGGCATCCAGCCCCCCATGAGTAGGGGTGGTGGTTGTGGTAGGCTTCCAGCCCCCCATGAGTAGGGGTGGTGGTAGTGGTAGGCATCCAGCCCCCCATGAGTAGGGGTGGTGGTAGTGGTAGGCATCAATTCCCCTATGAGTGGGGATGGTAGTAGTGACAGGCATCCAGCCCCCCATGAGTAGGGGTGGTGGTAGTGACAGGCATCCAGCCCCCCATGAGTAGGGGTGATGGTAGTGACAGGCATCCAGCCCCCCCTGAGTAGGGGTGGTGGTAGTGGTAGGCATCCAGGCCCCCATGAGTAGGGGTGGTGGTAGTAGTAGGCATCAATTCCCCTATGAGTGGGGATGGTAGTAGTGACAGGCATCCAGCCCCCCATGAGTAGGGGTGGTGGTTGTGGTAGGCATCCAGCCCCCCATGAGAAGGGGTGGTGGTAGTGGTAGGCATCAATTCCCCTATGAGTGGGGATGGTAGTAGTGACAGGCATCCAGCCCCCCATGAGTAGGGGTGGTGGTAGTGACAGGCATCCAGCCCCCCCTGAGTAGGGGTGGTGGTAGTGGTAGGCATCCAGGCCCCCATGAGTAGGGGTGGTGGTAGTGGTAGGCATCAATTCCCCTATGAGTGGGTATGGTAGTAGTGACAGGCATCCAGCCCCCCATGAGTAGGGGTGGTGGTTGTGGTAGGCATCCAGCCCCCCCTGAGTAGGGGTGGTGGTAGTGGTAGGCATCCAGGCCCCCATGAGTAGGGGTGGTGGTAGTGGTAGGCATCCAGCCCCCCATGAGTAGGGGTGGTGGTAGTGGTAGGCATCCACCCCCACATGAGTAGGGGTGGTGGTAGTGGTAGGCATCCAGCCCCCCATGAGTAGGGGTGGTGGTAGTGGTAGGCATCCAGGCCCCCATGAGTAGGGGTGGTGGTAGTGACAGGCATCCATCCCCCCATGAGTAGGGGTGGTGGTAGTGACAGGCATCCAGCCCCCCCTGAGTAGGGGTGGTGGTAGTGGTAGGCATCCAGGCCCCCATGAGTAAGGGTGGTGGTAGTGGTAGGCATCAATTCCCCTATGAGTGGGGATGGTAGTAGTGACAGGCATCCAGCCCCCCATGAGTAGGGGTGGTGGTTGTGATAGGCATCCAGGCCCCCATGAGTAGGGGTGGTGGTAGTGGTAGGCATCCAGCCCCCCATGAGTAGGGGGGTGGTAGTGGTAGCCATCAGGCCCCTATGGGTGTGTATGGTATTGGTGATAGCGATCCCGCCCCTATGGTTCTGCTGTTGCTAGTGTACGTCATTTCTGCATCCCTATGTGTGTGTGACATATGTCGGGTACGTGTCGTTTGTTTGTGTAGTGGGTGTTTGACTTACCGTCTGCGCCGTACGCGTCCGTACCGGTTCCGGTAATAGATGTACAGTATTGGTAGGACCTGCGCGATGGTATTCATGGTTGGTTCGTCTCGTTCAGGTTTCTCGTGGCTTCGACTCGTACTCGTAGCTGGCTTGTTCGTCTCGTAGCCGTGGATCGTCTTGTGGCGCGAATCGGAGCTTATGTGCGGCTCTCCCGGATGCTCTGACGTGCCGGATGTAGTGACCAGTTCGGCGCGTACGGAGTGCGCATCGTACTTGTCCGGCCGGAAGGTGCTGTGTATTTACTTCCGTGCGACTCGATTCGGCGTTTCCGGATCCAGCTCGGTCGGGGAACTGGAGCTGGAATGGGTACGTACGGCTCGTTCGGAATTTTAGCAGTAATGCGCATCGTACTTGCTCGCTCGGACGACTGTTCGAATCGTTCGGGAAAAACACGTTCGGCTCCTATTTTTTCCGGACGAATCGTATTCAGTGCGCTTCCGGCCGAGATCGGAATCGACACCTATGTATATATGAGCACTTCTCCAGAAGAATCTCAGAACATCACTTAAAAATCTGAAGAATCCAGTACAAGAGCTCTTCATGTTATAAATATTGAACACCTTATGTGAGGATTTCCTAAGCCGTGGGTCTGTGAGCCGATTTTTTGTGGGCCCGGAAATTCCAAGCAATAAATAAAGATGTCTTTAAATTCTGTATTTCTCTTGCCCCATTTGCTGCGCTTCAAAGACAGGGGTTAAATGTCAGGCTATGTTGCCTGACATATTGCTGCTTATTTTTTTAGGTCTCGGAGACCTGCGTTGCAGCGCGCATGCACTGCTCGCTCTGCGAGGCTTTTTGTAATCGGGTAGATTTCAGAAGGGGACTTGAAGCCCCGCCCATCATTCCTATTGGCTGGCGTCAGCGTTTATGCTTAACGCTGGCTTCCCATTGAAAACGAGGCTTCTTTGTTATCGCCCTGTCTCCTCCGATGGCCTATCCAGACTGGATCTTTTCCTTGCGGCTTTACACAGTGGGCTTTATCTAGTTGGTGAGCATTATTTTCCAGCTTGTTTACAATGGCGTTGGGCTGCTGGCCAGCGCTCTCCCTCTTACTTTATAGGTCCGCACAAAACGGCAAACACATTACTCCTCGAGCCGCAGATTTGTTCTCGAACTGCTTTTTTGCCTCTCCGCCTTTAATACCGGATGTTTTACAGTTTTCATAAACCCGCAGTTATGCTGCAGGAAAACCTTGGGTGCCATTATTGGAGGAAATGGGCTTTTTACGACCCTTCCATGCAACTGATATAATTGGATACATTGTTTGTCTTATCTGATGTTGTAAACAACATTATGCACGGGGTATGCAGGAGATCTCGGGGCTGTGCGCTGCTTGTTGTTCCTCGCTGTGAGCAGCAGCATGTCTTCAGACAGAGACAGTGAGTCTAGCGGACAGGATGGAGGGCTTGGAATCCCTGCTCTCCCCTCGCCCCCCCACCCCTCCGCCCCCACCAGCCAGAGCCGGCAGGGCCGGACTGGCTACCGGGCGTTTTGGCATGCTGCCGAGCTGGGGGCTGATGTCACTGCGGTGGGGGCTAATTTCGTTGATGGAGACCTGCGTGTGCTACGAAATAAACAAAGCAAAACGAATTTCGTTCAGCACACGCAGGTCCCCATCAACGAAATCAGCCCCCAGCTCGGCAGCATGCCAAAACGCCCGGTAGCCAGTCCGGCCCTGAGAGCCGGCCGCGAAAATAATGGGGTGCACTCTTCCACCACGCCTGGTTTAAACCCTCCGCCCCTGTAATGAGGCCGAGCGAGGCTGCCCGTGCCCCGTGTTCACGCAGAGACGCGGCCGCTCCAGCAGTAGGGTATTCTGGCCGCCTCTCTGATGCCATTAGCCCCCGCCCGGGCAGCCTTTATTCTTGGAGGAGTCCTTAAAACTGATGCCAGCCATCTCTCCCTCACATACACACCACCACATACATCCTCCCGCTGCGAGGAGGGCACGCGAGCGCAGGGGGCAGCGCCGTGACTCCGCGATAAGATCTCACCAAAGGCTGCCCCACAAATTCCTCCCTTTTAACAAGATCCCCCTCTGAAAACAAGCAAGCAGAACAATTCATCCGCTCGGCGGACTTCCCCACCCGCTTCCTTCTGCCCGCACCTGATTTCTCCACTCAGAGACTTTTAAACTTTGCTCACATTTCTGACTGGATTGCACGGATCCTTTTTAAAACAGCAATTATTTTACTTCACTTGTCCCCGCCGCAGTCCTTTGGCACCTTGCTTAGCCGGCTATATTTACAAACACCCCTGCCGATCCCGCCTGCGAAACCTCAGACTGCAAACACATCTTTTGTGTTCATTTCTCCTGTTTAGTAAAGTACTCCTGAATCTAGTGCTCCAACTGCTCCCGTGCAGCCCAGGCGCGACGCACAAACCCACATCACATTTATTTAAGAAATGAAGATTTTTCCAAGAGACACTTGCAGGAAAGTTCATAATTTTATTAATGACAGGGGCGTTTGGTTAGATGCACGTCATATTGTAAGTCTCTGCAGAGTGCTGGGAAACACATGGTGTTTACCAGTAACAGAAGAAATAAACCGCGAACGGCATGCAGTCCTCCATGCGCGCTGCTGCTTGGCCCGCAAGGTGGTACCCGGGCTAAGCCTTGGGTGCAGCCGCACCCTATCACCCATTGTAATTGTATCCACTCTTCACCCCAAAGACCCCGCACCACATCCCTGCGTGTCCTTAATACTGGGAGGGGGGGGGCCGAACCAAGGGGCATTCTGTTGTGTTTTTCCCCTCTCTCCCCCATTCCGCCATAGACCTGATGCTATTGGAACGTTTTACACGAGCACCAGGTACATTACAAGGATACGTTCATTTTTTTTAAGACCCGGGGATATTAAGTGTTTTGCCCAGAATCACAGGATGTTCAAAACGTTTTCCGCATGTGACCTTTGGGACCCTTCACATCCATCTGAGTTGTGTTGCCAAACAAAGATCTCCGGCATCCATCTACCTTGGAGGTAAACTTCGCACATTGCTACACAGGAAAGCTTCCAGCAACACACTGTTCGAATCACACACGTGTGTACCCGCTCGCACACGGATAAAGCAACAACACCATAATGTCACACCAGCAGAAGCTGCACGCCATACGGACACCAGCTAACATAACATACTTTGGTGTTTACAATACTGGGGATGGTCTAAAGCCCACATTAATTTCCATCTGGTCTGGGAGTAAGCTGAAAGAAGGTCATTCACAGGTCGCCAGCTTTGTCATACCAACCCCTATGAAGTATCCCTATGCCTGCATGTGCGTCTGCTAGGGTGATTGTATATGGCGAGTCCCTTAGAGTTTTGTTACACCACTGTCTTTCAGACTGCCCGACAGTGTGAGGAGGGTGGAGAGAGGTGAGGGGTGGAGGGAGGGCTGGTGCAGACGGTTAGTAGGCTCGGCATCACAATTTAAGTAAACAACCTCTTCCTGGTTCACAGGACATCCTCAGTTAGAATATAGCAGAGCCCGTCTTAAATTACACTCAAAAAATGGTCTGCACTGCTGGCATCCAAGTTCACAGCCTGCCACCATGCATCCTAATCCAAACTTCCGCAGTTGACTGACGTTGTGTGATTCTGTGCAAAGCAATTTATTTCACTATGGCTTCAAGTGTAAAAAAAATGTATAAGATAATGGGGAATTCAAGTACGTAAAGTCTCTTCTTGATAAAAACAATATTTTGTCGTCACCAAACATTCTATTTAATGTACATTTCTCCGCTGCTTCCCAGCTGTTTGTGCACTATACAAATGTCAATACATTCATACAATAAATGGAGA
The DNA here is from genome assembly GCA_963921515.1 of Calotriton arnoldi. Classification (NCBI taxonomy): domain Eukaryota; kingdom Metazoa; phylum Chordata; class Amphibia; order Caudata; family Salamandridae; genus Calotriton; species Calotriton arnoldi. The sequence goes on along the minus strand of CAWUFW010023011.1, from coordinate 41,478 downwards.
AGCAAGTGTGATAGGATGATTTATCGCAGATCTTCTGTGCACAAAGATTGTGTGATTCCCATGAGCTCCATGAGGAAAGAAGTGAACGTTTGCAAAATACTAACATTGTACCAAGATAAACATACCACCATGCACAAACTATCTATATTATTACTTTTCTGACACTAAAGTTCGATATGTAGGTATCTAGTGGACCCATAATATGAGAGCGATTTTCGGCTTGCCGCAGTAAGCATTCTGGGGCTTGTAGTTTTCATTTCTCTATTGCCAGTCTGTCACTGCAGGTCCTGGCATGCATAGAGATGTTGGCTGAAAACCCAGGATTGGGAAAGAGTCAGACCTGTGAGACAGGCTCAGCGTATGCCCATACATCAAGCACCTTTGTTCAGCCCTCATGTTTGCAGCCGCGCAAAGATATTTACAATTCAGAAGCTGACTGATGGGACAATTGTAACACAATACTCATCATGTGACATAGTATTGCAACTAGAAACGCGTGTCTCAAAGACATCAAGCACGAAATGGTAAAAGCATGCTCAAATTAAACCGTTGCTTTTTCTGCTCCATTTGCAGACGGAAGGGCCGGTCATATTAGTTAACAAGGCTTACATAAAGCAGAGGTCTCAGGTTTCCCATATCCATGCATGAGCAGCTCTTCCAGTCCAGGTTTTTTGGCGTTCTGAGACTTGGAGGCCTGTCTTTTGATGTTATAAACAGGATTACAAATCCTGTTTTACAAAAAAAAAAAGCTGGAATTGATATACTGCTCGCAAATTGAACTTGGAAACTCAAGGGCTCCATAGAAGAGATTTTAAGGTAATGAAATCTGAAACAAGCCTTTGCAATGCAATAGGTCTCGCATTTATTGTAAATGACAATGCCTTTTATTTATGTTTTGGTTTTTAAAACATGAATAAAAGGCATTGTCATTTTCAATGCCAATTGCTCAAACTCGCGTAAATGCGAGACCTATTGCATTGCAAATGCTTGTTTACAGGGGGATTGGTGTTTACAAATTCCTCGCACTTTGTAGTCAGACAAAGAAATGTAAAGTGAAATTATGTGACAATCTTGCTGGGGTACAGGGAGTGCGAAAGGAAAGGCTATAGGATGTCATTGTTTTGTAACACACAACAAAATGCAAATACCTGTAAATGAGCTGTACACTTTCAGCAGTCAAAAAAGCAAAAATGAAGCACATTTTTTAGGTAATTCTGAAGTGAAATGGAAACAAAAATTTTAAGGATCAATACAAATGAAGACACTTTACATGGTGATACACAAATGATAAATATGCAATGAAACCAGATTTCCACACATTATCATATGTGTGCAACATAGTTTTATCAGTAAAACTGAATGTCTGTGAAAATTTAGTGGCCATTTCAAAGTAAAATGTGCTGTCTGTAAATGAAAGTGCAGTACCACAAGATGCTTTAGTCACATTAAAAATTCACCCACCACATGTAATTAAATCTAGGTGGGTTGCGTAAGTTCCTATTTCAAAAAATTGGGTTGTGGTTCTAAAATGTTTGGGAAGCACAGCCTTCGGTTTTTGTGGCTTTGTGGATTCCTCTTGAGCCACTTGGCATCTGTGACCATACTACTTCTGTAAGGTGTCATCCTTAATTCAGGAAGCTGAAGGCTCAACCACCCATCCCATCAGATGCATGTGATCAGGTACTTAACACAACAAATCTAGTGGTGGAAAAGATCATTTTAGCATGTACCAAGCAAAGGTTATGTCTGTTGTGGTACATCCTTAGCATGAATCTAACTGGTACGTAAGAGAGTGCTGAGCAAAACAGAGCCCAAGAGTATGATTCAGATCATTTACAATGAACACAGATAACAGGTAAGTTCCCCTGTGTGTGCGGAGGGGAGATTGTGCTCTTTGAAGAGATGTTACTTAACCTTCTTTCTGTACTCCAGAAGGCTTGACGTGGTTCTGATGTCAGTTCTGATGCTAGTGTGGATATTGTTCCAGATCTTGGGTTTGTAGCTGGAGAATGCCTGATATCAGTTTTTTTCATTCTTCTGCCTCTTCATCTTCCGTCTGGCGAGGTCCTGGGTCCAGGAGAGGGGCTGTCTGCCTGAGGTGATTAGTTTCCTGGCCCGGTATGTTATATTATTATTTTTGATGGCCTTGTCAGTGATGCAGCTGGTCTTGAAAGCAATAAGGGTCTACAGGGTTAGAATATATTTGGATGATACAAAGGTTGGCGCAGGCAATGCTTGTTGGGTAAGGAGTTTATCTAGAAATTAAAATCTAGGCAAATAAAATCTTAACTCTGGATAAATATTTGCCAAAAAGAAAAAACAAAAGGAAAAATGGGAGGTATCAAAGTGCCAGAGAGCGTCTTGGTATGGCACTAGTCCTGCTTTCTCACCATAGGATCTTCTTGTTTAGGGCATCAGGATAACATCATGAAGTGAAAGCATAAACAAAAATAAATAGTTTTAAAACTACTTTTAAGTGATTCTTATTATGATTGTATTAGGTACTGGCTGGTGTAATCGCCAATATACTAATCAGACTAGAGTAAAGAGTCCCTGGCTCAGGTCTGATAGTGAATGTGGTGTCTATAAAAGGAAGAGAGAAAGTGTAAAAAAAGGAAGTGGTGACTTAAAAAATAGTACAAGACTGGTTGTTTGTTATATTTAATGGCAAACGAAAGCAGAGAAATTGACACATGAATAAAAGTAGGGTTAAGTGGGCCGTGCTCTGTAATACAGGTCAATAGGTTTTATTGCGTGCCAAAGGTCTGTAGATCTAGCAAACCCATCAGGATTTTGAACACTCAGAATTGATTAATACTCAATGAATGCTGAGGATCATGTGCCCAACTGCAGAAAGCCCGTCATTGTGTTCTTGGTTTTGAGGGAGTACTAAAGTTTCTTCAAATTTATGTAAAAGACATAAAACAGAGTAACAACCGGAAGTCCATCCTCTTACACAGGATGGTGGGCTTATCATAGAAGATTAAAAGTGGAGGATGTGGCATTGCTCAAATGCAGTGTGGTTATTGATCTTTTTGGTCTGACGGTATGTGTGTCATGTGATAAACTGTGGAACTCTCCATTACTGTGTTCACACTCCTGCTTTGTTCAAAGATTTAACTGATTGAATCTCCATTTTTTGACTTGTCTTGATTTGACAGTGCTTCTGTTTTTCAGTGAGAGAATTGCCACTTTTTTTGTTTGCATAGTCAAACTCCTTGAAAAATCTCACTCTTCAATACTCTACTGCCACAGTTGGTCTTAATTTGCTTATCCCCTTGCCATGTTATTGTCAAATTGAGCAACTAAGAGAGACTTGGAGATTCATCTGAGTATTCATAAACTACTTCACATGGTTCTGCAATCTCTTGTTCATTTACTCCTTTGTGCATTAACCACCCACACTTCATTTCTTTTTTTTCATACATCTACCATAACTGCCTGGTCAAATTCTCTTTCTCACCCTCTGTTGTTTCTTTTTCCCCCCAATGCCTGTTTCCCTCTATTTCAGGTTATCGACAAAGGTTGCCCATTTCCTGTACTTGACGTCAACCCTCGTTTCGTTGGGCATCGTTTCCAGCATGGAGGCACCACCATTTCCAATACCAATATTCAAATGCCAAGGTACTTCCTGCATTGCTGCTAAAACTCTAGGAAATACAGACCATGCAAATTGTAGTGCTTTGTGACCTTGGCAGGGGTAAGAATTAGCAAAAGGCAGATTTCTCTCATGGCAGTTATGCTGCAGTGCCAACCGGGCTTAACTAACACACCTTCCGCCAAGCTACTACATTCCTAGCCAAAGTTATAAACTTTTAAAATTTCTAGGTGGCAGGACTCAGCAGCAACTTCTACCTTAAAGAGTTCAGATAAGAAGCAGGTTGCATGTGACAACTCTGCTTTGGAAAGGGTTCACAGGATGGGACCAAGTGTCCCAGAATCAACGAGAATGTCCTGAGCCAAGGTGAACAGCTTTAAAATAGGAGGAGTGGACTTGTTTTGCGTCCAAGGCCTTAGTCCTTGCATGAACAAGGTAGTCTGAATGTTGAGGTCATCCAGGGTGTGAGCTCTAGAGCCCAGAAGATTCAAGTAGCACATGTAGCTGGTAGAAGTCAGCATTTAGAGATGCTGATTGAACAGAGTAGTCTCCTACAGGAAATGATGTCTTTAGGCATCAGGTTCTGGCTATTATTGTTTGGATCCAACGCCTTTTGTTAGAGATTAGAACAGACTTGATTTAGGGGGAGTGGGAATGGGATGTGGAGGGGAGATTCTAATGAAAATTAACATATGGAGATGTAATTAAAAGCTGTTTCTATAAAGACTCCATGATCAGAGAAGAGCTTGCTTAGGATTGAAAAATGAGTCCCATCCCAAATCTGTCTTGCACCTGTCCTAGCATTCTAAATCTCCTTTCATCCCATTGTTTCTCTTTGAACTTGAAATGCCATACCCTAAAAATAATGAAAGTGGAAATTGCCTGGGAGGAAATCTTTAGAAGGTCAGGAGGATACCTCCATGTGTAAACCTGAAACCGACTTCCATTAAGGAGTTTTGACAGGAGGGTAACATAGGGCAGTCCAATTTCAGTGTTACTCTTTCACTGTAACAACCGCAGGATTCTAAACTAACTATGGTCTGAGCCATGATCTGACCAGGACGCACCTGAGCGGAGTTATCTTACACAGTCTGCTTGTTAAACAATGTCACAGGAGCGTGTGCCCCTGTCTTTTCTAGGTCGACCCTACTCAAGGTCATACTTACAAGCCCCTTTGCATTGTTCTTGCACCATGCACTGTGGTGCAAGAGTGACACAAATTAAAAATAACATTTATGAAGCCACGCAAGGCCACCTTGCTTGGCCCTGAGTGGCTTCATAAATCTTGAGTAATGCAATGCAGCGCAAATCGCTGCGTTGCATTACTCTGCACCAGGGAGGCATTTCCATGGGCGTTGTGTGGGTGTTCCCATGCAACATCCATGGATTTTGATGCATTCCCACATTTACCAGAAGTGGTAGACCTGAGAATGTGCCAAAAATTACACCTCCCCAGGTGAGGCGTAATGGGGAGAAATATGTTTATTTCTCCTTGTTTTCTCCTCTTTCTATGTGTGCTGCATGCTGCAGCACACATAGAAAGAGGAAAAAGCCTCAGGGGATTGTTTTTGTGCAGGAAGGTGCTCCTTCCTGCACAAAAACTATCCTCATTACAATCCAGGCACCCTTGCACCATAGTGCAAGGGTGCCTGCGATGGCGCTAGGCAGGCAAAAGAGTGCCAACGCAGGGGAAAAGGCAGGAACGCGCAGTATTGCCTTAAATACGGTGCATTCCTGCCCTTTCCCTGTCACACAGTGTAGCGTAGCACGTTGACTTGCTGCGTTGCGTGACTTGGCCATAACTATGGTCCTCTGTGTATATATCCTAGTAGTTTCAAATACCTCCAGGTGTTGGGTCTCCTAAGTATACTCCACATAGCATACTCCTCAGTGGACTCCACCTGCACACATGCTATGTACTTTATAATGTTCTCACCTTTAGAATACTGAGCACTCCTAAAATGGTAGCTATGCACAGCTGCGTCGCTTCTCACATTCTCCTCCAAATCTCATGCTTATGACTAGCTAGGTTTAACACATGTTTGGAGCATGTCCGTGAATCTCACATACCTCACCTAATACCTCCCATGTAGGTTAAGCTACTTTGAAAATGCTAACAAACATGCATTCTGAAAGGGCTCCAGGAACCTGATGCAAATCAGAGCGCTGTGTGGCCCTGTTAGGGGTACAAAGTGATATATGAATTATACAATACAATGCAAGACCTTTGGACCTTAGAAATTGTAATAAGATGATCTATGTGATCGTATGAGGAGGTTCAGGAGGGACTTAAAAGGGCGAGGCCTTGGAGGGAAGAAGGCATGTGAGTCTGAGAAGAAACACCTACCTGGCCCAAGAGCAGACATGATCTGGGGTCGCATCCCATGTCCTGGGGATGTTGTAAAACCCATGATGGATTACGATGTAGATTCTCCCAACAAATGCTGAAAACCAACATAGTATATGCAGAGTCGTCCTTTGCTCCAATAGCGCCCTGGACAGAAAGAAATGTGCCACCCTCACTGCCAGTGAATAAAATGAGGCAGCAGTCACTTTTCACGGGTCAATCCCTGACTGTCTACATCAGAGCAGTGACTTGCCTCTGCACCTTCTCCAGCTCACCTAAATCACCTTAGTTCTGCCAGGCTGCAGGGCTGCCTCCTCTGTAATGGCGGAGGAGCGTCGCCTCACTGGTCAGTCAGTCAGTGGTCCAGCAAATGACCGCTGACTGACTGAGCTGATGCCAGCAGTGTAGGATGGGTGGGGCCTGGCACACCAGGGTGGAGTGGTAGGCGCAGTGCAAGTACGCATGTCTGTATGGCCAGCTGTCTTAGGCCGGCCAAACAGACATGCGCACTTAGGTTTCTCCAACCCAGCTGTGTTACACAGCTGGGTTGGAGAAAATCACAGGCGCCTAGGCACTGTCTGAGTGGCGAACCACGCCGCTCAGATCAATCCTGCCGCTGCTCACATTGCCCCAGTGCATGCTGGCACTAGTGGAGAGCCAGAGAAGAGGACCGAGGCAGCCGCTGCGTACTCAGGTAAGTTCTTTTATTTAATTATTATTCCCCCTGTCTCACCCCCCCTTCAGTACTGCGGCAGCCGCCACTGCCAAGCTGGTTCAAAGTTGGAGGGGGCGTTGATGTGTGGTGGCAGGGAGTGAGAGGTAGATGGGAGGGCAAGGTAGTGGGCTGAATGGGTGCTAAAAACAGCTGCACATTAAAAACAATTAGACACACTTTAAGTGGAATCACTGGAGCCAAGCTAGAGGGGCATTGCTTGTCGCAGGACTTTTATGCAGACAGTTCTTTTCGCCTCTGTGAAGATTGGCGCCCTGGGCCTGGCCCCAGCTCGCCAATACCTAAAGCCAGCCCTGATTATAAGGTTTTCCCACTCAGCTTAATGCTCACCATGTAATATTGCCTCTTCAGGAGATTACCTAGTGATGAGGTCTGTCACTGTGTAACACATGGCTGTCTGTGAGTAGGCATGTCTCTAAATATTTCCACCGGGCACATACTGTATGTATATATATATATTTCGAATAATACATATCTTTCCATGTTTATTCAGGCCTGATTTTTGACCGTTCTAATGTTTTTTTACCTTAGTGCCGTTTTCTCTGTACGCCCATGTTCAAAGGGAGGTTCCTGAAAGGACGGTTGAGCAGACACTAGGTCGGTGTGAATATCTATCCAAATGGTTCTCACTGAGAGAAACGCTTATCAAAGCAGGCCATGTGGACCGACTTTTGAAGTGATGCGGTCGTAACCGAAAATAATGAATGTGATCTGTTGAACTGAACGAGATTAGCCCCGATGAGGCAGACGTATCTGCGAAACACGTGTCAGCTGCCAGTATTTATCTGAATTCATTACAGTAACAAAATACAATTCATGCACTGGTATCTATCTAAATGGGTTCGTGTATATTGGGTCTTATGCCGGAAGTGCAAAAATATATTTTAGGGACACATGATTGAGTACTCTTTTACCAGTAGGTTGCATCACTTGCACCCTGTTAGCTCTATTCCTGCCATGCAAGCTCGAATGATAGCTTGAACGATTTCCATGCTGTTCTTCTAAAACCTGGAAAAAAGTTTGTGTATTTTAGCATCTGAAAAAAGTGAACAAAACTACTCTCAAAAAGTGGGGATGCAATCTTTATGTAGAACCATAGCCACATTTAAGTCAATCTCAACATTTTGGTTACTGCTCAGACTGGAGAAGCCCTTCCGCAAATCAAAGCCTATTAAACTGTTTCCACTGTTGAATGTGGTATTATTCCTGGGAGCAGCAGACAATCGCAAATGACAACGCTTCCCAATTTCTTTCCAGCTCTTTATTGAAAAGTGATACACTATACCAAATGTATGTCTTGTTGGTCAAGACAGCGTTTCCCACCCTAAAAAAAAAATCAAACTTAAACAAATAAGTAAATGTTTCAGTTTCTCAAAAAGAAGATAACGCTGCGATGAGTTTTATTTTGAATGACTTGAGGGATTATACATGTGCTTCGAATTGCTGTGTCCTAACCTCAGTTGAAAAAGAAGCAACCAAATGGCAATGTAGTTGAAAAGTCACAGGCCTAACATGTCACATCTGGATTCTGTGAGGCTGGGATTCAGAGCCCCGGGAGAATGCTGACGTCATGAGCGAGAAATTCCCACAGACGTGCACAGAGCAGGAAGCTGACATTTACTGTGAATGTTGTAGTTCCATACATTTTTATGAGGGCGCATATATAAACAGCATTTTTTCCAAAAGTTAACTGTGACTAAGAAAATATCAGAAATCAACGTGCTTCAACACTTCTTAAAACTTTACAATGTTCCCACAAAGTGTGTGTAAACTGAGCACCCCCTAGTGCAAAGTGCTTTAATTAAAAGATGCACAATTTCCACCGATTCGTGAGTTTGATGCCTCAGAATGAAGAATAACGTGCCAATAAGGCTTGATATTCTCCATTCCAATGTAAGCAAATTGCAGAAGTGTGCAATTTTGTACCGCAGTTTGCAGCATGAAGCAAGGAGCCAAGTTTTGTGCACAAAGTGTAATCAAGAATTAATCGCTCCCCAAGCCATCGATACCGAACACTACATCTTCCACGGAGAACTCAACTTTCACCTCGACGACCCCAACGACGCCAACACAGCCAACCTTCTCAAAAGCATAAACAGTGTCGGCCTCACCCAGCTAGTCACTGATCCCACACACATCTCAGGGCACACGCTAGACCCTATGTTCACAATGATCTAATAAACAGTGAGGAAGCTGGGCCTACGAGATAATTCATTTGTTATGTATGGCTCTCACTGAGAGCCATTAGCCTGAATGTCACATTCTAAATGTGATAATTCACTGCAATGATGTAGCAAGGGTGGGTTATAGATCTAATAACTCACTGTTGCTACGTCATAAAGGAATTCCGTCTGTTCTGACTGGGCTCTGTAAGAGCCTGTCAGAGCAGCGTTGGAATGCAGGGAGCACAGCTTCTGAAGGAGAGGGAAGGCACAAAGAGTGGTGAGGTGGGTGACAGAAAGTCAGGTTTTTTATTTTTTATTTTGGACAGTGTGGCGAGGTCATGTTATGTATGGCTCCCCTGTTACTCCTCTGCCCAACGTAGCAGGTGAAAACAGGGGTAGATGATTTGTGGGGGCCATGCATAACATAACATGTTATATATGACTCTCTTTGAACTCCTCTATTGTGAATACCACATTGTAAATCTAGTTGTTCTCTGCTATAACATAGCAAAAGTTGGAAACCAAAGTTGTTTCTGACTGTTGCTAAGTCATAAAGGAATTCCAGCCCAGTCTGTGAGAAGACACTCAGAGAGTCGCCAAGCGCAGCATTGACTCTTTGCTTTGATGGAGAGCAAATAGTACAGCTTTGAAAAAGGGAGGGAAGGGACAGCGGGTAGGCAGAGAAGGGACAGAGGGCGGTGAGGGTGGGTTGCAGAGGACAGATTTTTTTTAATATTTGAAACTAAAGTTGCTGCACTGCATTGCGTGAAATGGGGTGAGCAGAACATCGCCATATCTACTCACCCTGCGCTGGCACAGCGACCCTTGCACCTTCCTGCAAGTGTGCCTGCTTTCTCTAAAGCATAGTTTGCTTTAATGCTTCAATGCTCTTCCCACTTTATATATGTGCTGTACAATGCAATATATATGCAAAGGAGGAAAAACAAGGAGAAATGAAAAAATTCTCCTTGTTGAACCTGCCTCAAGGAGGCGTAAGAGTTTGGTGCATGGAAACAGCTATGCATCACCCATGGAATGCCTTCTTAATGCAAAGTAATGCAAGCCAGCATTTTACACACACCACTACTTTTGGATACTATCTAACAAAAATCCAGCTTTGCGTTGGATAGTAAATGCCTCTGTAACACTTTGTACCGAGTGTGTGTTACATAAGTAAGACAAACCCAGTACAAAGTGTTTCGGACTCGGGACTGAGAGACTTTCTGCTGACAGAAATAGAGCTGCCAGGGATACCTAGCATCAAGAGATTAAAGAGACACAGTGCCTGGTGCTGGAGTACTGTCACATAACTCACAGAAGGCAAAATTAGCTCATCGGCCCCTAATATTTCTCTTAAGCTATCTGCCGTACACATATAGTTAAGTCTTGGGGCTAAAAACAGACCCCTGATAGGCTGGGACATCTATCGTAGGAGCCTACGTTACACCTCTCACAAATTCTTAGTCACTCCTTGGTATAACCTCTGTGTGGTAATATTTGGAATAAAACATACACCTTGCTTTATATTATAAGGATATTAGAAATCACCGAGGAGTACAGTGACATATGGAGGAATGAGGTCAAAGGCTGAGTTCTTTTACTATGTCATGGTTTTCCAGGTGACTTGAAATATCCTTTTAACATGAAACAAGTGGTGTTTTGGTCTTTATAATACACGTGTCACCACCAGCCTCCCCAGAAACTGCTGAAGTCCTTTGTGCCCAGCTCCTTTATATGAAAGAGATCGTATGTGGGTGCAAACATGAAGCATAAATGTGGAATCTGTAGTGTGCAATTAAACACACCAAAAAGGTTAATGCAAGTCAGATTTAAAATGCTGTAGTTCAGAATGAGTAGAAACATGCAGAGATATTCTATTTTCTTTAATGACCTATAAAGTGCAAAAAATAAAAATGTTGCCATAAAGAGCTTGTTTTTGCTGATCACTGATCATTTTAGAAAAACAGATCAGAAGAAGGGAAAGCCAGTTCACTTTTACTTCTTTTTCAGCTTCGGGGTGCTCAGTGACCTGCCTTTGAACTCGGCTGCTTTGTCTGGCAATAAGCATTAAAATGTCACAACATAACTTTAATTACTTATTATAGTTGAACAGCTATGTTATTATCATATTACAGGTGGCTAAATATATCACACTTTACTGTATTAAGGGAATTAGAGACAGGATTTTATAAAGTGATTGCAGGCTTCCATGTATTACAAAACAATCATTAATCCTAACGCTGACAAGTAAGAGAGCCAGAACATTCATGAGGTGCACCATGTTAGACAGTTTGGGCCCCTGTCAAATTACACAAACACAGTGCTTTCCTCCAAATCATGCTTATGAAGGAGTTTGTATCACAACCCTCATGGGCTTAGAACCTGGAAAGACCAGCATTCAGTGGTGTAGCCATACCTCTATCACGTGTGGGCTAGCTAGATGACAATGGAGGCTTATTGGATGGGCATCTAGGCTACAGTCGTGTTAGGGGAAGCGAGGTGGTTTCAATGGCTCCCTGTCCCCTGGCACTGCTTTTGACGGTACTATAAATCTTGAACGCATCAAACAATTTAGGAGAAACTTGACTCAAAGAACAATGTAATCTATGTTTGGTGGAAACTCATGAATTCTTCAATATTGCCACACCAAACTGTAATGTTTTCTAGCCACACAGTGACGTAGAGATGACATATGCAACAGTAATAAAGCATGAGCATCAATTTGGTTAAGTCTCACGTTCCTCCTGGATGTCAGCAACACCCACATTTTAACATCTGTTCTACCTTGTTTCACCTCTCCTTCCATAACGCAGGTAGTGAATGACTTAGTTACCAGCTATAACTCAAGGTAAGCGGAATTCCTTAGTCTGAATCTTCAATCATTCTGAATAGAAACCACCAGGAGGTTGGAAAAATGTGCACACCTACCTTTTACTCTTATAGGTCACCTTATGTGATTATGATCCACCTTTTTGGAATTGTGTTGGACACTGTTGTGGCATGACGACATTATGTTGTAGTGAAGAGGAATGCCTGATAGCCCCACCCGTGTCTATCACATCTGACAGCCTGCAGGCAACCCTGGTATGAAAGGCATTTTGGAGCTGTTAAACTTTCAACTGTATGCTGAATTCAGGGCCCAAAAGCAGTGTTAAGCCTTGTGGTGAGTAATTGGCAGAGTGGCGGTCTCATTGATTTAGTGTGAGCTTGGGTTCAAGAGACTTTTTGTACTGTTATGGCCACTCCAAGGGAACTGGTAAATTCTATGTTTGACTTAATGGCCCGACAGAAGAGACTGTAATCTGTCATTGGTGCCAAGTCTCCTACCTCGCTATGCATGCGGGGGGTGCACCTGGATCTATGCGGCATTTGAAAGGGGCCTGCGAGCTTGACTTGCATTGTTTCATGGTTTTCTGATGAGTCTGTACCTGCACCCACGAGCGTGGAGTGGTGTGTGTACTCTTTCATTGAATTTCGGGCACGATGGAAAGTAAGCATGCCGATGATGATGCTACTGAAGAACTGTAGTAACCTCTAATTCCTGAAAAAACTCGTGGAACATGACGCCCGGTGGCCATTTTAGGGAATTGGGATTTGTGATATTGTCTCCCATGGTGTACACGACGTCCTGCTCACATACAAGCTACTGCCAAGTTTCTCTATATTTACACCGTCGTCTATTTTCCAGAGCAACGGTGACGGGGATGGCCGAAGGTACATTATGTCAGGTTTATTTTGTTTTCATATATTTTTTTATTTTAATGCACAAGAGAGTACAGAAAGTAAAAAGAGTCTTACAACACAGATAATTTGTTACAATATACCATAATTACACTTATATTTACAGCCCAAAAAAATACAGAACAGGAACAGTTTAGCCGTCTTAATCCCTAAGACTGATTTAATCATGGAGTTGATTACCAATGATACCACCCAGATATCCGAATCTAACTATATTTCCCTATTCTTTCAACCAATTCAACATTGGGGCCCAAATACAGGCTGGTCTTCAGGTGGTACATTGCGAGTATACAAGTCAAACATTGATGATAGGTTGGGGGGTCAGGTTTCATCCACCCCGGCGCAACGCAGATTCGTACTTCTGCCATAGCAACAAATACAAAGCATTGATATTGTCCAATAATTTCCTAGTCGCCAATCCCCAATAAGACTAATCGGGGTGTTAAACATATTTTCTGATCCAGGATTGCTTCAAGAAAATTACTAATTTCTTTCTTAAATGTGTCACGTTTGACACAGCAAAAAAACATATGATGCAATCTGCATATCAACATTTACAATGAGGGCAGGTAACATCCACACAGCGTCCCCATTCAGCGATTTTTGCAAGGGTATAATAGAAGTTAAAAGCATCTTATAATGTTGGGCCCGTAATCCGGCAGACAACAGTATCAACTGCCCCATTCGCAAAGATTCTAAAAACAGGGCATCATTAATGCCCAACCGATGCCCCCAATTCTCAGCCTGTCTCCCCATATCATCTTGGATAAAATTCATTAACAGCTGATAAATGTTGCTAATGCTGCAGTCCGCTGCGCCCGCCAGCCGATCCAGAACTGAACATCTCTCCCCACATGTGCTACCTTTGGAGCACTTCATCAAAACATTTCTAAATTGAAGACATTTGAAAAAAATACTTTTATCAAGAGAAAATGTCCCCAAAAGATTTCAGTTGATCACCTGTAAAGAAATCTCAGATTTTCTGAACTCCACCATGAGCCCATCTATCACAATACTTATCCCGAAAAATATCTGGGAGGATCTGAGCATCCCATAATGGTGTATAGTAACTATAGCGTCCAAGGCCTATTTTACTCTTCAGCAAGAGCCATAGATTGAACGTAGCCCTAATTGTTTTAAATGTAACTTTTTAAAAGTATCTTGGCTCCACTATCCTCAAAAAGGAAGCCTCTGCAGCATTACCCCAAACCAGATTGTAAATTGGCGGGAGGGTCTCACCCATCACTCTCAGACTGTTCCACTCTTATTAAGGTTTGTACGAACTGTAAGGCGGCGGCCCAACAGAAATACTTAAAATTAAGCACTGCTCACCCACCCTTTTCCCTTGACAGCACTAAAAGTTTAAAAGCCCTTCATGCCTTTGCAAATGACCATATAAAGCTACTAGCTATATCTTCCATACGTTTAAACCATTATGTCAGGTTTAGTGCAAAACAGTGATGGCCACATCTAAGGGTTGAGTGCCATACGCAATAAGTGTTGATTTACGTGCCTGCATCTGTGATTCATGTCTACCGGTGATGGGCATACCCTATAAAGTACTTTATGCATGGAAGGCATTCGAGCAGCAGCCCTCACTCCTCCAGTGTTGAAGGTTTTCAACCATCTGCCTGAACATTTTATATGAATAATAGTGGAATGTCTCCAAGCATCATAACTTTGATGGAGTTTTTGGGTGAGAGGTGTCTCACCGGGAAAATGGGGTGCAATCGGAGAGCAAATTGTTAATGCCATTTTTGAATTGCTGCCTGTGTATATTGCTTTGTGTACTATGTGCTGAAGTTTCAAAGCCATTCGGAATCTTTGAGATGTATGTCTTGAGGTTGAATGCTAGAGAATTATATAAAGTTGTGACATGTTGGTGTCATGATTAGTATTTATTGTGTTACCCCTGGTCCTGTTTGGATGTGGTAGGTGGGGAGAAGTCAGTATCCTTGTTTCTGTAGTGAGACTGTGGGTGAGAGTCATATTGGTGTTGTGTTGAGTATCCTTCCCGGTCCTGTTGTGTATGCAGAAGTGTGAGTTATCCTGGTCCTGAAGTGAGACCGTTTTTTTAACCGTGTTTTGAGTATCCTTGGTCCTTAAGTGATACCGTGTATTGACAATCCTTCCTAAGGGGTTAAGTATGTAGGGGTAGTGTGTTAAGCCAAATGTTTTAGGGGGTACGCAATTACACCCCAATGCAGTAGAGGCTAGGTGAAGTCCTGGTTTTGCTTAAGTGAATTGTGAAGGGAGTACGTGATTACACCCCAATGCAGTAAAAGGTAGGTGAAGCCCTCGTCCTGCTCAAGTGAATTGTGAGGGGGGTACGTGGTACACCCCAATGCAGTAGAAGGTAGGTGAAAGCCTGGTCCTGTTTCAGTGTATTGCGTTGTCGAGGGAAACAGGTAGTTAGTTTTCCCTGATGGATGAGCAGCCATGTTTGGGGTTGTCTGTTTGACCTTTTTCTATGTAATTCTTTCGCGAGGGATTTATAGATTTTGTGGGATGTATTACTTGTGGATCTTACCATCTTAAGTCCCATTGTATTTTCTGTTGTCCCTATAAGGAGGAGAAGCGCTGTAATCTTCTGTTTAGTATAATGCATCCTCCCCATTGATGTTCATTGATGTTCTGTTCCCAGCTGCTCAGCCAGTGTGTGAGGTCATTAGAATGTTGAGAGTGTTTGTGTTTGGATGCGGTCAGTTATAGTGGATGGGCTGAGCAGCAAGGAGCCTGCTCCTCGTGGGGCGTTATCTGTAACCTGAAACTAAGTTAAATAAACCTACATCTATACCCTACAAGGATCTATTGTATTTGTAACACATTACAAGCGCTATCCTTCAAAGTAGGAATACTAGCACCAGTGTGTTGCCAATGAACTGAAAGTGTCAGGCTGGAATAGTGTAGGTGAGTGCCACTGCATGCCTAAGTGCAGCAGCTTCCTGCCTACCCACCACCCCTGACTCCTGATTGAGATTGGCTTGATTCCTAGAGCCTCTTGCCATGCAGCTTCCACATTTCCTATGATTTAACTCTATGGAAACACTATTGTCATCTCGATAGCTGACCACAATGACCACTGTTATGTTTTGAACATCCTGATCTAGCCACTGACATATCTGCTTAGCAGTTTTATATCTATTGACAATGGTGACTACTTCTTCTAATAGGCTGTTTTGTTAGGAACAAAACCAACCAATTTGTTTGCTTACAGACACTGGAATCCCTTTTTTACTGGTGTTATTTTGCCACTCATTTTGACTTTTTACAGTGTCATTAAGATTTAACTATGCAGAGCATAAGTCTCCTCTCCCAGACTTTCTTGGCAGTGCATGGAGGAACCAATTATGCAGAAGGAAATATAAACTAATGTTTTGAGTCTTTTCCACAATCCACTTGAGGTGATATGTTTGGAGCACAAGCTGGCTATGTTGACCCAAAATTGGGTGTGTCTAGAGACCTAGCCCAGAGTGTGATGAAGACAAAATACATAGAATTGATGGTGCCAGGAAGCTGTTCATGTGCTGGATGAGAACTGCGGTTCTTGTAAGAAAGGGTTTTGGAGAGAAAGTGATTTTTTCCAGAGCACAGACTCTTGGTGAATCTCGTTATCAGTATGTGCCTGCTCTATAATTTGTGGCTGCTTCCTGTGGTGTACTACCAGAATAGTGAATCTTAAACATTGTGCTACAAAAATATCATAGCCAGAATCTCAACTACAAAATGTAAGTGGTTAAACACAGATTTACTACACTTACCTATATATACTTACCTTCGGGATATTTTGGTAGAGGATGTTCTGGCTACAAAATTTTTGTAGAACACTTTATTGTACCCGACGTTGTGATATGCCACCGCTTCTTGTAATTTTAGGGAGCCTGCTGTGTCCTGCCTGCTGTGTCCTGCTGTGTTCTTGTGCCCTCGTCGCTGCCCGCCATTCCACTGCTCTCGCCCTGGTGGGACAGGAGTCCCAGGGCCCCCAGAAAGTCACGCTGCCATCGCCACACTCTGGTTGGAGACTACATCTCCCAGGGTGCAACGAGCTACCCGCAGGTACCGCGAGTGAGGGGGGAGGCGCTTGAGTTTCCATCGCGCACAAAGCGCTGCCTCTCCCCCCGCGGCGCGGGAGCCTGCTGTGTCCTGCCTGCTGTGTCCTGCTGTGTTCTTGTGCCCTCGTCGCTGCCCGCCATTCCACTGCTCTCGCCCTGGTGGACAGGAGTCCCAGGGCCCCCAGAAAGTCACGCTGCCATCGCCACACTCTGGTTGGAGTCTACATCTCCCAGGGTGCAACGAGCTACCCGCAGGTGCCGCGAGTGAGGGGGGAGGCGCTTGAGTTTGCATCGCGCACAAAGCGCTGCCTCTCCCCCCGCGGCGCAGGAGCCTGCTGTGTCCTGCCTGCTGTGTCCTGCTGTGTTCTTGTGTCCTCGTCGCTGCCCGCCATTCCACTGCTCTCGCCCTGGTGGGACAGGAGTCCCAGGGCCCCCAGAAAGTCACGCTGCCATCGCCACACTCTGGTTGGAGACTACATCTCCCAGGGTGCAACGAGCTACCCGCAGGGGCTGCGAGTGAGGGGGGAGGCGCTTGAGTTTCCATCGCGCACAAAGCGCTGCCTCTCCCCCCGTGGCGCGGGACGTGCGCGGGCTGCGCCCGGGCAAAGCCCGGGCCAAGGGCGTGCCCGTCCTTGCCAGGAAGAGGCAGGGCAGGGCCACCCCTCTTCCATTCATTAGACGGATGCAGCATATACTACTTCCAAAAAAGGTACTGTGCTACACGTGGAATTAGCCCTGGGACTAGTAGAAGGTCATCCGATTAATTCGAACATTTAACTCTGTGTATTGTGTGCTTACATTTTAAGATCCCATTTCATTATACTGTTATTGGTGTAACACATTTATACCCATTTGGGGTCTAAAATGGGTAAAAGGAAAATGATGGAGGGAGGTGGGTTGAGTAATGGTCTGCGCGCAGGGGCAGGGAAGGGGAAAAAAGCCAAAAGGTTACACAAAAGCGCTCCTAATAATTGTGTAATGGATAGGATAGATGTCCTTATCCATGAATGTGAAGATATTATAAGTTCAGAACCACCAACACCTAACCCTACCACTCAATCATCACCCCTAAAAAATGCACTTACTATCCCCTCAATGTTTAATAAACAGTCGAGGAAGGACACACCTAAACTCCCTAGCGATAGCTCACGGAACTCCATCGGGGCACAGCCACTAGATAGCTCTTCTCACGACATAACCTCACATTCCATAATTTCGCCCTGTAACAGTAACAGATCTGGCCCCTCTATCTCTTGCACGAATAGGTTTGCAGCCCTGGCAGATCTTATGGATGCTCCAGGGGACCAGACTGTATTTCCTTTACCATCAACCCAAATAGGGTACAGCGAAGAGGAGGCCCCTACACTGACAGACCTTTTCCAACTCATCTCCTCCCTTAGACAGGACATTGGTGCCATGAGAGTCAAGATCGATGAGCTCACTAACACGGTTAAAACTCTAACCTCTAACAATATTTCGTTCGATCATAAGGAGCTCCCAGGCCTCGGGGCTGATCAGTGCCTATTTGTTCAGCGAACCCATTCTTCTACTCAGGATGGAAGAATTCAAGTAGGCGGTAGGCCGCCTGTATTGGCTCCAACAACACACCGGGAAGCCCACTCACCCCTTAGAAAAGAACAGCTTATAGCAGCTAATTCACGGACTTGGAACCCAGTTTCCTCGCAAGCTATGGCTCACGGTAATAGTCTCTCAAATGTACCAATGATAACACGTCTAACTTCTACTAATTTACGTGAGAGGAGTTACCCATTGCAAACTTCAATTTTAGAGGCAAGAAAGGTCTTTATGGTCAATGTGCCCAAATTAAATATCAGGTCAGGCTACGAAAGCGAAGACTCCCTAATAAACAAGTCAATTCATTGGATCCGCCACGTCAGGGGATACCGCTCGCTCATCCGGGAGGACATTATCAGGGCTAGTAGGCGCACGTCACACACTATGCCTCTAGACTGCATTGAGCTTACCTTGTCCAACATAGACCTGGCGGCAAATCTCCTTTTGCTCGAGTTCCGCACTTGCTCCCCTGACTCTTCTGCAATACAGCTTAGGCGACACCCGGTAGCATCACCAACACCAAACCGAACAGACACGCCTATGGCAGGGATACAAAGCAGCCCGTCGACATTAGAATCTAATGATTGACTACCCAACGTGCCCATGAGAGTGCAGCCAGCACAGGCTTACTGCTCATCCATTAACCATATTCCCATTGCTGATCAAATTCTCCCTCATGAGCCAATCATAGCACAAACCCTGGACATAACTCGCCCCTTCCAGCTAAAAATCATCTCCTGGAATGTCGCAGGTCTCAGTAACAAACTATCCCTCCCACACTGGAATGATCTAGTGGAGGACTACGACATCTGCGCCTTCCAGGAAACCTGGAGCTTGGCTCCCTTGCACAAATCAGGCTATAGCTGCTATCATATTCCAGCAACCACCATAGGGAAGGGTCGCCCCTCGGGAGGACTTATTGTATGGGTCAAAATTGCCCTTAATTGCAGAGTATCTATTCGTCTTGTTTCGAGCCCAGATATTATGAGGCTCACAATCAAGGGCCCAAATGGGGGGATAATGCTGGATCTGTTCAACGTCTATATAAGGGGCACAGTCGGGGGTAAAGCTTCCCCTATTATCACACTACTTGAACAAGGCTTGACTGATTGCTTGTCCCAATCTAGAGTATTAGTTGTAGGTGATTGTAATAGTACATTCGAGCCTCTTACCACAGACGACTTAATAGGTTGCGAGGAGGAAGATAGCCAATGGGGCGTTCCCCACTAACTATACCCCCGGTAAAAAGATGGACACCACTGGCCATCCAACTGAATGCACTTACCGTGGAATATGGCATACGGGCAGTAAACGGTAGGACTAAGTCAGACCCTCAGGGAGCCCCCACTTACACTAGAGTAACTTGCCCATCTCGTATTGATTACATCTTAGTAGATGTTAGGTTTTGGGGGCACGTTTTAGACATGGTGGTGGGGAATACACTGGATAGTGATCATAACCCTCTGTGTATGTCATTAAGGTCCCCTTGGGCTCATCCTTGCCCCACAGTGCCCTCTCAGATACAGTTTGTGACCAAAGAGGTGATCCCCTCTAACTCTAGAAAAGCCCTAAAATGGCCCAAGGTAGTCTCACAGGTTGTAAAACTAGACGCCATTAAACAGGTATTGCACAAAAGTATTAACGAGCTACGGGAAGGATCAGAAGCGGATCCTACCAAGGCTTTTTTATTCACACTTGTACTATTGAACAGATTAGTACTTACTTTCTAGTCCCTAATAGGCCCACCAAGTCTGCAGTCCATTCAAGGAGAGTGCATTCTTGGTATAATAAAGATAGCAGA
This sequence comes from Calotriton arnoldi, assembly GCA_963921515.1. Classification (NCBI taxonomy): domain Eukaryota; kingdom Metazoa; phylum Chordata; class Amphibia; order Caudata; family Salamandridae; genus Calotriton; species Calotriton arnoldi. The sequence continues at coordinate 21,466 of CAWUFW010023011.1, read as the reverse complement.
CTTAAGAGGAGGGCCTTGGCAGTGGCCATTAGGACCAAGAACAGCGCAGCCATAAAACTCACAAGGAGAGAATATAAAGACGCTCAGCGTCAAGCAAAGTTAGATTGGGATGAGATCAGATGGCAAGATCTCAAAAACGCTAGCTTAGCAAGGGACTCTAATCTTTTCTGGACCTTGGTTAGACGGACAAACAAGGGGGAAATAGACCAGATTGATAACCACATTCCGTCGAAGACTTGGTATGATCATTTTAGTACATTGTATTCTGGGCCCTGCGATGAAGGTGTAGATGGGCAACATGGCCTCCCCACAATCCATTCTAGGGACATTGATAGCGACCCTTTTACTCGGAAGGAAGTCTCATCAGCCATAAACAGGCTAGTGCCCGCAAAGGCCCCGGGTCCAGGCGGCCTCCCTGGAGACCTGTTTCGGGCTGATCAGGAAAGATGGGCCGAATACGTCCTCCTCCTTATCAACTCTATCGCAAGAGGATGTCCAGTCCCAGAGTCATGGAAAGGTGCGGAGGTTGTCCCAATCTTTAAGAAGGGGGCAAGAGAGGATCCCTCGAACTATAGACCGATTAGTCTTATTGACAGTATGCAGAAGATAGTTGGTAGGGTCATCTTACAGAGAATTCAATTCTGGGTTGAAGAGGAGGATATTCTCTCCCACTATCAGGCGGGATTCCGGTCTAACACGGGCACGATGGACCAGGTCTTTAGACTACTTATGATATATTGGAAAGTGGTAGTCTTAGGCAAAGGCAGTCTTTATCTCGCTTTCATCGACCTAAAGACTGCCTTTGACCTGGTCCCCAGGAACAGGTTGTGGGAAACATTGCAAGGCATGGGCATGTCCCCACTGATTCTTAACCTTTTAGTAAGGCTTCACGAGGGCAATTATGCCCAGGTAAGATGGGGGTCCCAAGGGCAACTCACTGAAAAGATCGCAGTAAACAGGGGAGTTCGCCAGGGCTGTGTGATGGCACCCACCCTGTTTTCTTTATACATGAATGGGGTGGTTAGCTTTTTACAAGAAATACCAACTGATGCCCCGGCCCTGGCCGGCAGCAAGGTGCGCACTCTCCTCTTTGCTGACGACACGCTGCTGATCTCCAAGACCCCGATAGGTTTGCAAAAACTCCTGAACAGGTTTCAAATTTTTTGTAACACACGAGGGCTTGTAATTAACACATCCAAAACAAAATTTATGTCATTCAAGCCCCACAAATCGTTCAGGAATAATATTACACTAGACGGGTCACACCTTGAGAGAGTCACCACGTTTGATTACTTGGGGATACGGCTCTCAGAAAAAATGCTTTGGAGACACCATCTCGATAATATGCTCCTGAATCACAAACGCGCAGCCGGGACACTGAGCAGAGAACATCGCTCTTCATTTACTAGACCTGTTGCCCCGGCGCTTATTGTGTATGGAGCAAAGGCTGTTAGCTCGGCCATGTATGGTGCCGAGCTATGGGGTTTCGACAATTTGGATGAAATCAGCAGGTCAGAACACAAGTTCTTCAGGGAACTGATTATGTTGCCCCAGGGTACTCCTTTAACCCCACTGATATATGACCTGGGTAGGCGCCACTTTAAGGACTTGGCCAAACTTCGCCCGTTGCTTTATTGGGCCCGCCTTAGGAATACCCCGGAACTTTCTAATTATGCGGAAGCTTTCGCAGAAGTACTGTGTATGGATGCAAATAAGGGCATTAAATGGATCTCGAACCTTAGGGCCTTAATGACAACACTTGGCCTCAAGGAATCTTGGGATGCTCAAACCCCACCGTGCAAGTCTGAACTTAAACGGATCTACTGGGACTGGGTAGATGTTAGAGACCACAGTAACCCTAATATGGGTAGACTCATGGAAGAATTTCTCCAGTTCAAACACTCTAGAGGCCTTGAACCTTACCTGGACATAGTTCAGGTCCCTAGAGATAGGGCACTATACATGCAATTTAGGTTTGGCACACTTCCAGTCCGTGCATTTACCGCTAAATGGTGCCCTCCACACCGAACAACTGAAGAGTGTCCTTCTTGTGGGTCCTTAAAGAGAGTGTCGCACATTTTATGTTTGCTTGCCCGGGGTATGCTATAGCAAGGTCGAGGTGGCTTGTGCCCATCTGTAAACAACTAGGTACCATGGACAACCAAGTGGCTTTGCGCATACTAAAATCTGATCCAAGAACCCTCTTTGTATGTGGAATTGCAAAATTCCTGGGTTGTGCCTGGAAGATTAGATACAAGGCTATACAAACAACAGCCTGACTTGGTCCCAGAATTCCTCCAGGCATGCACAGCGGTATGAATGGCTAAGTTACTGGTGCCTCAAAGCGTTATATTTATGATTGATATGAAACTCCTGTTTTTATGTTTTAACCATCCTTTTAGCTTATGATTTTATTCCGCAATGAAATGTTTTTAGGAGTAAATAGCTATGATTCGATTATCGGGGAATTTGTATTGTGTTTTTATCGTTTTTAGCCTACATCTCTTTGGTATTAATGCAGTGTTTGATGCTTTTATGATATTTATATCGAAATAAAGCTATTTTGACTTGACTTGACTTGTAATTTTAGAGACCGCCACAATGAGATAATTCGAGGCCAATCAATTAGTAAGAAAAGTCAACTTAAAAATGATGACAATGTTGTTAGCACTAAAAGAACCGAGTTTGGGAAAGGCTGTTGTGATTTACTGAATAGACTATGAAATGTTTGAAGGAACTGAATACAGGGCGCCTGAGGATACTCATCACGTTCTGCCAAAGTACACGAAGCAGAAAAAAGTGCAAAAAAGGGGAACACAATAGTGTCTGGCGTAGGTTATGGTGATTGTGGATTTACAGTGCCATAGTGTCTCTGCCAAACACTGTCTTTTCTTTTAAAAGCCATCAAATGTTTTGTATGCAATTGTGTAGGAAATTTTTGAGAGTTTGTAAGTGGAGAGGGTTGCAAGAGGAAGATGATGTACTAATCTCACCCACTTGTATTTAATCTGGGTAGAATCGCATTTCATAATTTTTTGTTCATTGTGACTCAACCAAAAGGTAAGTATCTTAACAGTATTACCACGGTTGGGGCACTTACTCCCCTGCACGCCCTTGAATGGTCATTCTGATAGGTGCTACAGTAGGAAACAATGGCTACATCACAGAACACAAGAATGTATAGAAACCATCAGGCCAAAGCAGGAAGAAAGGATTGGATGAAATCCTGAAACAGAGAGGTTCCTCTATAGGGAAAGTTCTGAAAAATAACCGCGAAAATGGAAAAAGCATGGCAAAATGCAAAGTGTGCACCCACAGAGAGCCTACTTTCCATTAGCCTGCCAGTTCCCATTTAACAGGAGACAAACAGCATCCTGCTACCCTTCGTGACATATCACTACTAAGAGAAACTACCTTGATAGGCAACAACGTTTTCAGGTAAAGTAAGGTTTGTAGATGTCTTGCCAGAAAAATCAAAGGGCGAGATATTCATTTACAAACCCAGGATTAATACATGAAAGCATAATTCCATGCTTTCCGAAAAGATAACTATGCATCATACATCATCAGTGTCATAAGAAACTTGGTGATGGTAACAAACGACCAATTTCCAGACAGAAATAATCCTCATTTTGCTTCTCATAGAGTGTCATGTACAGCAAGAAAAAGGCTGACATTTTAACCAAAATGTGGCACAGTCCTGCAAGCCCCAATGCAGAAATAGCATTATAGCCTTTAACCAACTCCAAGAACCATGTGGAGGACGCTTCCCACTTCAATGACAAAAGAGCACCAAACTACAATGAGAGCATAATAGGTACTCAAGACCTAGAGATGAGAAGTAACCGAGGACAACTGGATTCCAGCAAACCTGTCTCTAGAAAATAATCAAAACACGGGTGCCCACTCAGCACACACTAGAGTATATAAAATGCTTGAATTAATCTCAGCCACTGGTAATTACTTGTGCCACATCCCAGTCTATCGATATTTTGCACCCCATGCCACAACAGTTTGGACACAGGAATATGCAAATCAGCCTTGACCCTGCTCCATTGGGAACAGTCCAGCTCGAACTGCCAGCCCAGGTCCTCCCTGAACCGGAAACAAGCATCCTGGGACAGGCTCCGCCCTTGTTAGGGCTCACCAGCCAGGTATAGCTTGGTTTCAGTGAGACAGTGGGCTAGGGACCCACGTCTGGGCATACCTGTCCCACTTAGGGCCACCTACAATAGTATACAAAAAAGTAATGGATGGACTGCTTGAATTAATCTCAGCCAGTGGTAACTTTTCGGGTCGCATCCAGGAGAGGTGGCCTGCACAGCCCTTTCACAATATCCTACTAAGGTGGAACCTACTCCCACTTCATGAGTATTCATTTCCACACAAAGACGCTGCTTCATTTAACCATTGCAGCATGTTAAACCATGTAATGTGAAAGTGCACAAGTTAATAAATCCACCACTGCGTTAAAATCTCTATGGAGATAACCAGTTAATACCATTGTCACTGCATGCATAAATTGAGATTTGTTATGAAAAACACCACTGATTGCCAATCCGTACAGAAGGGATTTCTTATCTTAAAATAGCTGACTGTGTAATAGAACGATATGGTATTACTGGAAGATATAAATAAGATTGCGAGATGGAGCGTATTTGATGTCCTGCAGTTCAGAGCATCCAAGGGCAAAAGGATTCACCAACGATGATGTCATGTAAAATGCACCTACAACAAGAGGGGAATACGGATGAAATGAACAGACCTGGCGAAAGAGCAGGGACGCATTAGTCACGGTAAATTAATTATGAGAACACAGTGTAAGGCAGCATATTTTTATTCGGGTTTTCACAGAAGAGGTAGGAACAAACACAAGGCGGGAACGACTACTCCAGCCTCGAATCTTAACTTTTCTTCTATTCTCTCGGACTGAAAAACAGAGGTGGTCTCTAAAAGGGTGCAGACTAAATGCATGATTTAATTTAAAGTGGTTTGAAAATATTGCACATCTTGGCATCTAATCAAAGATAGACCCCTTCGCCACATTACTACCTTTCAATAACATCCACATCTCCAAACTTACTAAAATCACCATCCTCCCAACTTCCTCTTCCCAAAAAACTGAAACCTTCTATACTTCCATAAAACTTCAGAATTGTCAGACTCTAGTTCTCTTCACAGTGCTCATCAAAGAGGTATTATGAGAAACTGAAATCAAGTCACAATTACGTCTTGAAATCCAAGAGGTGGGAAAAATGAAAAACACTCAACAGAGCCTTCTCCTGTCAAGCCTCAAGACTCTGCTTAACTAAGAATCTGAGGCTCATCACTGTAATTGTATCATCAACATGTTCCCGTTCCTTAAAGACTGAAAAACTACCTATTAAGAATATGCCTTAAAGGGGGCATGGCTAGCACCCACGGGAGATGGCGGCGATCCCTTGACTCTCCCGGGACGGCGGCCGGACGGGCGGCTCAAACAACATACCATTGACATCGTAAGTGCTTCATTTTGACAGCACTGGCTCCTCGTATGTCGGTGCACATCCTGAAGTGAGAGTTTCCTCACTTGGCAGCGGATAATGCTTCATTTCTGCCTCGCTCGTGGTTCAGCGGCTCCGTCACTGTGACGCCCTCCATCTTTGAAGTTCAAGGAATTCTCCTCATATGCGCCCGTGACGAGCGACGCCTCATCTGCTGCCCAAGGTGAAATTATGCTCTTATGACAACAAATGGCTTATTGCAGGCTCATTTAACCCTGCTCTTCCCCTTTCTGTGTTCTACTCCTGTTTATACACATCTTTTCAGGAAAGGGTCTGGTCTCTTCCTTATTCAGTATATCGAATGACGCATGCAGCCTCCTATCATTCCAATTTTCAGGGCATGCCTCCCATAGGCGAAATAGCCCCTTAAATGATATATATTAACCACTAAGAACATTTTAAAGACTTACCTGTGCACACACCAGTCTCTTTGACGATACCATTTTTTCATAAGCCCTCTAAAGGATGTATTCAGCTTGAAAGGAATTTCTTCATTCCTCCTCATGATGTGCTAGTCTTTGTGTTGATGGCTGCTTCTCTTTAACTCCATATATCCAATGAACTCACTTTGATACGTTACCCAAGCTCCTTCAGGCTCACATCAGCTACAAAGAGTTTCTGCACGGAAATATTCGCTTTAGCTCTCTGTGCCTGGGTATATGTTCAAAGCAATTAAACTCAATTATCATTTGTTGTCCTCAACCCACAAGCTCTCCACTCATTCTAGTTCTCGTCTACAGTGCTTACAAATGGAAGACTCAACAAATTTATCGCCTAAAGGTGCTCCGCCATCAGCCATTGGTATGCTTTCTGGTGCTAACAAGACGCCCAGCAAGAGATTGAAGAAGGATCCACCTTCTCCTCCCAAGCAACCTTCATCGGTATCCATGGACCTTCTGTTGGAAGAAATCAGAGCTCTTCATCCATTTGTAGAGGAAACAAATTCTAAAATACAAGCTCTAACAGATAGTTGGTCACGAATGGAGGAAAGACTTACTATTGCAGAACAGAACATTCAATCTTTGGAATCTTCTAAAACTAAAGTAGAAGCTCTTCATTCTCAAGTGATATCGCTTCAGAAGCAGGTTGAAAATCTTGAAAATAGAAACAGACAAAATAATCTTCGCATTTATGGTTTACCAGAAGGCTCAGAAGGATCGGACCCCATCGCCTTCTTCAAATCTTTTCTTCCAAAACTTCTCAACCTATCAGGAGATACTCCCCTCAACATTCAATGCGCTCATAGGCTGGGCCCTCCATCTGCTACATCATCCTCCAACATGAGAAGACCAAGAGGAGTCATCTTGCACTTTTTAGAATACACAGATTTGCTCAGGGTCCTGGCGGCTGCTAGATCCATTAAACGCATTTCATGGTCAGGCAACTCATTATTTTTTTCATAGGACTATGCAAAGTCCACTGCAGACAGACGCAAAGAATTCCTTCCTCTAAGACCACGCCTTCGTTCTATTGATGCCCGTTTTGGCCTTTTTCACCCATGTCTTTTCAAAGTGACCTATAATAATAACACCACTACTTATGAAGACCCTATAAGGCTGAAAAGTTTTCTCAACTCTTGTAATGCAGAGACTATGGACATTTCTTCTCCACGTATTAAGTAATTCGCTCTGTTGCTTTTCAGGTTTTAAAATTTGTGCACTAATTTAATGAATCCTTCATGTTTATCTAGTGCTGATGTTGCTGTTCATACTAAGATTTGTTGTTTGACGCTAACCTTTTTTTTCTCTCATTACAGGTCTCGCCCTTTTGTCATGTGATTCATCTGTTGTACCTGTTGTTTGTTCTGCAACCCTCCCCATCTTCCCTTATGGAGTCCGGACGTGCCATCCCTCCTTGTGGCCTCATCCTCCCCCACCTTTCATTTGTCTTGGAGTTTTTGTAGGTCTGTTATTCCTCCCCTTTGTAATGCTTTTCATCGTATATACATGTTGTTCTTTTTCCTCTTCTTGGCCTTTATTCATTCCCTTTAACTGCAATTCTTTCCTATACCTATGAGATTTCTTTCTTTCTTCTTTCTCTTTTCTTCTTATTCTTTTGAGTTTTATTGTATTTATTTATTCACTTGTATCATATATTTCTCTGAACCTTGTTTGCATTATGGCTGTTTTTTTATATCATTCACTTTTTATTGATATTTTATGTTTTTAAAAATTATCACATGGAATGTTAAAGGCTTAAATTCCCCTATTAAGAGACAGCGAGTGTTATCATATTTATCCAAAATTGATGCTCATATTGTTTCACTTCAAGAAACACATCTCATGGAAACTGAATCTTTAAAGCTCAAGAAAAAATGGGTTGGTGAAGTTTTCTTCTCACCTGGTGATGGCAAAAGAAATGGTGTCATAACCTTGTGTCACAAATCACTACACTCTAAACTTCTTTCACAGGATACAGACGATAAGGGTAGTTGGTTATTTACTAACTTAATGATTGGGGATGTTCTGATTTCCTTATTTAATGTGTACGCTCCCACTTATGGAGATACCTCTTTTTGGTCCCAAATTTACCGTTTAGTTGCCCAATCTCCTGCAACCAATTTAATTCTAGCCGGTGACTGTAACCAAATAATGGATCCTTTCCTGGATAGGAATTCTAAAGCATCCTTCATACCATCCAAAGCACACAAAGCTTTTGTACAGTCAGTAAAACATTTACACCTAACTGATGCTTGGAGATTATGTAATCCGGCTTCGCAGGAATATACTTTCTACTCTGCACCTCATCACACCCAGTCAAGAATTGATTAAATTTTCATGTCACACAATATTTCCCAATCCCTACTTTCAGCAGATATAGGCCCCATACTTATTTCTGATCATGCCCCTGTCTCAATTCAACTAGATATTTTACCTCATCCTGATCAGCCCAGACGACGGCGTTTTAATGATTCCTTGCTTTTAGATCCTAATTTCACTCCTTCCTTTATATCCTTTTTCAAGAGTACTTTCAATTTAACATCACAGATGCTTTACCTTTTCATATAGTCTGGGACGCCTTCAAGGCCTCTGCACGTGATTTCATTATCAGATACGTTTCCAATAAGAGGAGGATTTCCCGGCTAGTGAATGCTAATCTTCTCTCCAAGATAAAAAGATTGGAACACTCTTACTACACTTCTAAATCAAAAGAATGCCTCACAGATCTTATAAATGCTAAGATTACGATAGGGCTATCACAAAGACAATAAACAATGTCGGCCCGGCTGAAGCCTCACATGGAACCATGGATACTGTTATTATAAATACAAAGGTATTTCCGTTCTCAAGGGAGAGGAGCACTCTGCTGTCATTGTGAGGTTGTCGCTGTGTCGGAGTCTCAGCCCAGATGATTCCTGTTTACCCTCTGCGAGGAGGGATGTCCAACTTGTGACCAAGATGGGGACCTACATACCTTGTCATCAGGTAATGGTGACTTAGATAATCCAGCAGCGGATTCTTGGCAGAACACCTGCCCTAGGTAACTAAGGGGCTGATTAGGATGGCTGGGAGACTGCCACTGACAGGCTGTCGGTGGGGGTCTCCCCGCCATTCTAAGCAGCTTTCCCGCCCGCCAGATTTTGATGGTGGGCGGTGTGCTGGCAGGCGGAAAGCCCGACCGCCACGGGTCCGACAGTAGCAATCATTCCGATTGCCTGTCAGACCACTCCGCATCCCCGACATAGGGATAACGATGTCCCTCCCCGCCAGCCTTTTCATGGCCGTTCACCCGCCATGAAAAGGCTGGCGGAAAGGGACATTGGGGCCGGTAGAGGGCCCCCCTTCCACCCTCCCCCCAGACATGGGACCTGGGGGGCATCTATGGTGCCCCCCTACATATCCCTGTACCATGTGACAGGCACTGCATGGTGCCTGTCATGCAGTACAGGGATATGTATAACATCCCTTTTTTACATTGCGGCGGGTGCTGCAGCTAGCAGCACTCGCCGCAATGTAAAACATGGGCAATGCGACCGCCAAGGTGGTGGTCACCTCCTAATTTACCCTGTGGGACCGACGACAGCATGTTGAGCGGTCCCCATCCCCGATAGGGTGTCCGCCCACCATCCTAATCAGCCCCTAGGTTAGGGAGTGCATAGTAGGTGTACAGTATACCCAATACTTATATGCCAGCATAAATACACTGTTTTAGCACGATGGTGGAATCGTTCATCCGTTTTACTGTCCTCATGCTACTAATCACTTTTACCTGCTTATGTCTATTAATCATTGCAGCACATATATTTTATACAAGAATCAAAATGGTTCAATAAGTATTGAAAACCCCCTTTTGTGTATTTCTTGTGCATCTCTCTGAGTGAGCACGAGTGACTGATCTGTTTCCACGATTCCTTGGGTAGTCAGGCTTGTCATGTTCTGAGGTTGTCCAAACCATTTGTTACCGTGTACTTATGGTGGCACTGTGAGCTAGCTGAGGGGGTGCGTGGAATCAGTCTGGCACCATCCCAATGTTTGTGTTGTCCAACAAACGCACAATTCTTACTGAAAAGTAGAAACCAAACGACAATATAAGCATATATCTATATATATGTATAATTATATATATATATAAATATATTTATGTATTTATATATCTATATATATATACACATGCATTTGTGTTTATATTTATATATATATAGTATTAAAGATTAGTGAGATTTGATGTAATGTCAGATGTTGCAGTGGTGTTATCAATGATGTCATAGAAAATGTCATGAGAGATTAAATATGTGAGATCGTTAGCAGTGCCTGGCGAGGGTACAAGTTATAGTTACTTGAGATTACTAAAACTGGTGAATTTCAGTGGTTTTGATAGTTTAAACTGGATCTTTTAACTGACATTTTCACCCATCCATAATGTCTCTTTAACCTTCAGGTTTTAAAAAAAATATAAAGTAAGATATATTTGCTATTGGACCCTGCACCAACCCTCCTCTTGCGCCAAACCTCCAGCTGCACGCGGCCTTAGGCTATGTGCGGCCTGTGGTTGGGCGCAGGACGTAGCCACAGAACCAACTCCAGCGGGTTTGTACGCCTGACTATGTGATGTAACAATATAAAGGGTGTCATTTTGCCAAAGGGTCAGAACACCAAAATATAAAAAGTGGGCCTAATGACTTTATAAAGGGGTCAGCACATCAACATATATAAAGCAGACCTATGGTTTTTCTCAAAATGTCACCCATGATTATAATCAAATGTATATTTTTTAAATTCACACATTGCAATGTTGAATAAAAGTGATTCTCATAATAATGTTTTAATAAAGCTTTATTAAAAACCATCAACATGTCTCTGGGATTTTCTTATAACATTTTACAGGAAAGAATTTGTAGCAATAGAACCACCACAAGGGTTCCCTGGACTCCAGCCGAAGAGCATACAGCTCCAGCTTGGAGTGCCTTAAAAAGAATGGTAAGCTCTCCTAGGGTCATTGATTTAATGACTTAGGAGACTTACTATGGTTTTTTTTAATGTTGTTCGGGGGCTGCTGTGCTCGCTGCAGCCCCCCACTACATTAAAATAATGGTTGGTTTGTGCCCTTGCCTCTTCTAGGGGCACCACCAGGATGAAACAAATATAATTGAAAAAAGCCATAGGACATTATGGGGCGTTCCTTCGGGGCAATGAATAATAAGCTGCTCCAACCACTCATTTATTATTCTTCCTCCAATGCATTTTTATTCTTTTTGTTGGTGTCTCAGTCCCAGCCAGGACACCCACAGCTGTTTTCTTAGTTGTGAGCTGTGGGGGGAGCCCCAGAGGTCCCATGTTCCCTCCCAGATCCCCTGGCAGGAGCTGGCCACTTTTCTTTTGGTGTGTGCCCAGTGTCCACCAAGGACACTCACATGTTCATTTATGCTTGGAGCCATGGGCTCAGTCACAGGTTTCATGGCTCCTCCCGGCTCCCCTGGCAGGAGCGAGCCACTTTCCTCTTCGTGAGTGCCACGGTGCCCACCAGGGACACCCACCTTTGCATATATGGTGGGGGGGAGCCCTAAGGCCTAGACAACTCTCTGGTGGGAGCTTGCCACTTTTCTTTTGGCAGGTACCCCGGTCCCCACGTCGGGCTCCCACATATGCAAATATGCTGGGGGCTGTGCTAGAGCCCCAGGGCCCTCGTAGACCCTGCCAGTTCCCCTGGTAGGAGCCGGCAGCTTTTCTGTAGGTCAGAGCCCCAGTGCCCACCCAGGGCACCCACATGTGCAAATAAGCTGGGGGTTAGAAGAGGGAGCCTCAAGACCCCTGCGGCCCAGCCGGCTCCCTGGCCAGCAACTATCCTGGGTGCTGTTGGGAGCTGGCCACAAGTATGCTACTACCCTCCCAACCTGTGGGAGCAGATTTTAGATCTGCTCCTCTAGCGAGAGCAAGCATTTTTATCGTGGGCAGGGAAAAATGCAAAATTTTACTACCACCGAGAGGGGTGGGAGCCATACTTACAGTCCCGGGGATGGGGTCCCAGGTTTGTAGTGCAATTCGGGGAGTCGGGCCTTCTGCCTGCTTACCTCAATGACTAAATTGGTCCCAGTGGTTGGTGTTCCTGGGTCCTCTGGAAGGCTTGGGGAGGGGTGCCACATGCCCCCTGCCCTCAATGAACCAAGTGGTGCCAGGTATGGGGTCCCGAGGCCTGTCTGAGGGTCAGGGAGAATGGAGGGGGGAGCATGCCCCCCTCTCCTTTCCTTTACTTCAGGGAATGGTAGTGTGTTTATTTATTTAGTGCGTAGGTTTTATATATGTGCATTCTGCAATTGCATAGAGGATTTCCCCTCAGCTGAGAGGGAGATATAGGTTACAGAATGTGCATTTGGACATGGATTCACTGGAGTCGCAGCTGTGCTTGTAACCACAGATTTTGGGGCAATGCCAAAGTTGCCCTCCCTCTGTATAATGCTCAGCCTTCCAACACAATGGGCCACATTCACAAACAAAGAGGAAAAAGTACTTGCGTAGATCTTCACCTCCATGTGAACATAGTATTCATATATTTTGGAGGCTTACAAACATTCTCAATATTGTGCCTGGTAAGCAGTGCCAGGAGATGTGGCTTTGCCACCGGCGACCCTCCCGACTCCGATGCCTGGAATCCTGTCAGCCAGGCAGGACACACTGTTGAAGGCTGGGGGCAGTGCGAGCAGCTCACCGATGGGTTGTCGCAGCCTGAAACCGGTCCCAGGATGCTTGTTTCCGGTCCAGGGAGGACCTGGTCTGGCAGTTCGGTCTGGACTGTTCCCATGGGGCACAGGGTCAAGGCTGATTTGCATATGGCTGGGTCTAAACTGGGGTGGCATAGTGAGCAAAAGAACGATGGATTTAACCCAGATCTTTTGACTGGGGGAGAATGTTTGCATTGTCAGCATTCCGTCCATCATTTGTTTGCTGTAACACTTTTCGCCCTAAGTGGGATGGGTATGCCCAGACGTGGGTCCCTTGCTCACTGTGCCACTGGATTCAAGCTAGCCTGGCTGAAGAAGGGTGACATACCCTGAAACCGGTCCCAGGATGCTTGTTTCCGGTCCAGGGAGGACCTGGTCTGGCAGTTCGGTCTGGACTGTTCCCATGGAGCACAGGGTCAAGACTGATTTGCATATGGCTGGGTCCAAACTGGGGTGGCGTAGTGAGCAAAAGAACGATGGATTTAACCCAGATCTTTTGACTGGGGGAGAATGTTTGCATTGTCAGCATTCCGTCCATCATTTGTTTGCTGTAACACTTTTCGCCCTAAGTGGGATGGGTATGCCCAGACGTGGGTCCCTTGCTCACTGTGCCACTGGATTCAAGCTAGCCTGGCTGAAGAAGGGTGACATACCCTGAAATCGGTCCCAGGATGCTTGTTTCCGGTCCAGGGAGGACCTGGTCTGGCAGTTCGGTCTGGACTGTTCCCATGGGGCACAGGGTCAAGACTGATTTGCATATGGCTGGGTCCAAACTGGGGTGGCGTAGTGAGCAAAAGAACAATGGATTTAACCCAGATCTTTTGACTGGGGCAGAATGTTTGCATTGTCAGCATTCCGTCCATCATTTGTTTGCTGTAACACTTTTTGCCCTAAGTGGGATGGGTATGCCCAGATGTGGGTCCCTTGCTCACTGTGCCACTGGATTCAAGCTAGCCTGGCTGAAGAAGGGTGACATACCCTGAAACCGGTCCCAGGATGCTTGTTTCCGGTCCAGGGAGGACCTGGTCTGGCAGTTCGGTCTGGACTGTTCCCATGGGGCACAGGGTCAAGACTGATTTGCATATGGCTGGGTCCAAACTGGGGTGGCGTAGTGAGCAAAAGAACGATGGATTTAACCCAGATCTTTTGACTGGGGGAGAATGTTTGCATTGTCAGCATTCCGTCCATCATTTGTTTGCTGTAACACTTTTCGCCCTAAGTGGGATGGGTATGCCCAGACGTGGGTTCCTTGCTCACTGTGCCACTGGATTCAAGCTAGCCTGGCTGAAGAAGGGTGACATACCCTGAAACCGGTCCCAGGATGCTTGTTTTCGGTCCAGGGAGGACCTGGTCTGGCAGTTCGGTCTGGACTGTTCCCATGGGGCACAGGGTCAAGACTGACTTGCATATGGCTGGGTCCAAACTGGGGTGGCGTAGTGAGCAAAAGAACGATGGATTTAACCCAGATCTTTTGACTGGGGGAGAATGTTTGCATTGTCAGCATTCCGTCCATCATTTGTTTGCTGTAACACTTTTCGCCCTAAGTGGGATGGGTATGCCCAGACGTGGGTCCCTTGCTCACTGTGCCACTGGATTCAAGCTAGCCTGGCTGAAGAAGGGTGACATACCCTGAAACCGGTCCCAGGATGCTTGTTTCCGGTCCAGGGAGGACCTGGTCTGGCAGTTCGGTCTGGACTGTTCCCATGGGGCACAGGGTCAAGACTGATTTGCATATGGCTGGGTCCAAACTGGGGTGGCGTAGTGAGCAAAAGAACGATGGATTTAACCCAGATCTTTTGACTGGGGAGAATGTTTGCATTGTCAGCATTCCGTCCATCATTTGTTTGCTGTAACACATATCTTGCAGCAGCAGACCCGGTGCTATCGAGCCCCTTCCTCCATTATGGGGGTAGTTGCTGCAGGAGGATGCCATTAGTGCTATTTCTTTTTCCCACGATTTCCTAGGTGGGATCCTGGCTTCTAATACAGCCCAAAACCAAGATGGCTGCCTCAGACTATTCCTCTATTACCTTTCCCCAATCCACAATGGCTTCCTCATAACTTCCTGAGTTCTTGCCCTATATAAGGAAGTCTGTCCAGCTTAGTGCTTGTGTTGCAACGCTTCATGCTCTTGCACGAGTGTATATTGCTCCTGCTTCATTTGGGTTCTTTCCATCCGCTTCCTAGTAGTCCAGCCTTATTCCAGCTCTGCTTTCTGTTTGGATCCTTCCAGTTGGTTTTCTTCTGATTTTTCTTTCTGGATTCCAACAGCCTTTTGGAGGGTTTTTTGCCCTCTGGCTTTTTCTCTGTTGGGATTCCTTGTGGAGGTTACTTTCCTGCTTGGAGGTTCCCTGTGTCAGCAGCAACATGGCTACTAGAAGCGGTCCCCCTTACCTCTGGCAGACCAGAACAGCCAAGACCTAGGGGCCGATTCCGATCTCGGTCGGAGGCGCACCCAATACTATTCGGTCGGGAAAAAAGCCATGCGAAAGCCAGTTTCCCGACCGATCCGTACAGCACACCGAACGAGCAAGTACGATGCGCACAACAGCAAAAATTCCGGCCGAGCCGTACTCACCCAAACCAGGTCCTGTTCTCCGACCGAGGCGAATCCGGAAACGCCGAATCGAGTCGCACGGAAGGGAAAATGCAGCCCCGTCCGGCCGAACAAGTACGATGCGCTTTCCGTACGCGCCGAACCCGTCGCTACGCACGGCACGTCAAAGCATCCGGGAGAGGCGCACATAAGCTCCGAATCGCGCCACAACACGATCCACGGCTACGAGACGAACACGGCACCGACGAGGACGGCGCGAGCGGCGAGGACGAAGCCAAGCGGCGAGGACGAAGCCAAGCGACGAGGACGAGCGCGAAGCAACGAGAAGGACGAACGACACGAACCAACCATGAATCCCTTCGTCCCGATCATACCAATATTCTACATCTACTACCGGAACAGGCACGGACGCGTACGGCGCAGAAGGTAAGTCAGACACCAACCACAAAACACATACAACACGTACACGACACATCACACACATACACTGGGAATCTGAATATACTTACACCAGCAACAGCAGCACCATAGGGGCGGGATGCCCATCACCAATGCCACATATGCACACAGGGGCCTGAATGCGCTCCACCACCCCAACCCAGGGGGCTGGATGCCTACCACTACTACCACCCTTAGCCAGGGGGCAGGATGCCCACCACTACTACCACCCTTAGCCAGGGGGCAGGAAGCCTACCACTACTACCACCCTCACCCACGGGGGGCAGGATGCCTACCACTACTACCACCCTTAGCCAGGGGGCAGGAAGCCTACCACTACTACCACCCTTAGCCAGGGTGGCAGGATGCCCACCACTACTACCACCCTTAGCCAGGGGGCAGGAAGCCCACCACTACTACCACCCTCACCCAGGGGGGCAGGATGCCCACCACTACTACCACCCTCACCCAGGGGGGCAGGATGCCTACCACTACTACCACCCTTAGCCAGGGGGCAGGATGCCCACCACTACTACCACCCTCACCCAGGGGGCAGGATGCCCACCACTACTACCACCCTCACCCAGGGGGGCAGGATGCCTACCACTACTACCACCCTCACCCAGGGGGCAGGATGCCTACCACTACTACCACCCTCACCCAGGGGGGGCAGGATGCCCACCACTACTACCACCCTTAGCCAGGGGGCAGGATGCCCACCACTACTACCACCCTTAGCCAGGGGGCTGGATGCCTACCACTACTACCACCCTTAGCCAGGGGGCAGGATGCCTACCACTACTACCACCCTTAGCCAGGGTGGCAGGATGCCTACCACTACTACCACCCTTAGCCAGGGGGCAGGATGCCTACCACTACTACCACCCTTAGCCAGGGGGCAGGATGCCTACCACTACTACCACCCTTAGCCAGGGTGGCAGGATGCCTACCACTACTACCACCCTTAGCCAGGGGGCAGGATGCCCACCACTACTACCACCCTCACCCAGGGGGCAGGATGCCCACCACTACTACCACCCTCACCCAGGGGGGCAGGATGCCCACCACTACTACCACCCTTAGCCAGGGGGGCAGGATGCCCACCACTACTACCACCCTCACCCAGGGGGCAGGATGCCCACCACTACTACCACCCTTAGCCAGGGGGCAGGATGCCCACCACTACTACCACCCTTAGCCAGGGGGCAGGAAGCCTACCACTACTACCACCCTCACCCCCCGGGGGCAGGATGCCTACCACTACTACCACCCTTAGCCAGGGGGCAGGATGCCCACCACTACTACCACCCTCACCCAGGGGGGCAGGATGCCCACCACTACTACCACCCTCACCCAGGGGGGCAGGATGCCTACCACTACTACCACCCTTAGCCAGGGTGGCAGGATGCCTACCACTACTACCACCCTTAGCCAGGGGGCAGGAAGCCTACCACTACTACCACCCTTAGCCAGGGGGCAGGATGCCTACCACTACTACCACCCTTAGCCAGGGGGCAGGATGCCTACCACTACTACCACCCATAGCCAGGGTGGCAGGATGCCTACCACTACTACCACCCTTAGCCAGGGGGCAGGATGCCCACCACTACTACCACCCTTAGCCAGGGGGCAGGAAGCCTACCACTACTACCACCCTCACCCACGGGGGGCAGGATGCCTACCACTACTACCACCCTTAGCCAGGGGGGCAGGATGCCCACCACTACTACCACCCTCACCCAGGGGTGCAGGATGCCCACCACTACTACCACCCTCACCCAGGGGGCAGGATGCCCACCACTACTACCACCCTCACCCAGGGGGCAGGATGCCCACCACTACTACCACCCTTAGCCAGGGGGGCAGGATGCCCACCACTACTACCACCCTCACCCAGGGGGGCAGGATGCCTACCACTACTACCACCCTTAGCCAGGGGGCAGGATGCCCACCACTACTACCACCCTTAGCCAGGGGGCTGGATGCCTACCACTACTACCACCCTTAGCCAGGGGGCAGGATGCCTACCACTACTACCACCCTTAGCCAGGGGGGCAGGATGCCCACCACTACTACCACCCTTAGCCAGGGGGCAGGATGCCCACCACTACTACCACCCTCACCCAGGGGGCAGGATGCCCACCACTACTACCACCCTTAGCCAGGGGGCTGGATGCCTACCACTACTACCACCCTTAGCCAGGGGGCAGGATGCCTACCACTACTACCACCCTTAGCCAGGGGGCAGGATGCCTACCACTACTACCACCCTCACCCAGGGGGGCAGGATGCCCACCACTACTACCACCCTCACCCAGGGGGGCAGGATGCCTACCACTACTACCACCCTCACCCAGGGGGCAGGATGCCTACCACTACTACCACCCTCACCCAGGGGGCAGGATGCCCACCACTACTACCACCCTTAGCCAGGGGGCAGGATGCCCACCACTACTACCACCCTTAGCCAGGGGGCTGGATGCCTACCACTACTACCACCCTTAGCCAGGGGGCAGGATGCCTACCACTACTACCACCCTTAGCCAGGGTGGCAGGATGCCTACCACTACTACCACCCTTAGCCAGGGGGGCAGGATGCCCACCACTACTACCACCCTTAGCCAGGGGGCAGGATGCCTACCACTACTACCACCCTTAGCCAGGGGGCAGGATGCCTACCACTACTACCACCCTTAGCCAGGGGGCAGGATGCCTACCACTACTACCACCCTTAGCCAGGGTGGCAGGATGCCTACCACTACTACCACCCTTAGCCAGGGGGCAGGATGCCCACCACTACTACCACCCTCACCCAGGGGGGCAGGATGCCCACCACTACTACCACCCTCACCCAGGGGGCAGGATGCCCACCACTACTACCACCCTTAGCCAGGGGGGCAGGATGCCCACCACTACTACCACCCTCACCCAGGGGGCAGGATGCCCACCACTACTACCACCCTTAGCCAGGGGGCAGGATGCCCACCACTACTACCACCCTTAGCCAGGGGGCAGGAAGCCTACCACTACTACCACCCTCACCCACGGGGGCAGGATACCTACCACTACTACCACCCTTAGCCAGGGGGCAGGATGCCCACCACTACTACCACCCTCACCCAGGGGGCAGGATGCCCACCACTACTACCACCCTCACCCAGGGGGCAGGATGCCTACCACTACTACCACCCTTAGCCAGGGGGCAGGATGCCCACCACTACTACCACCCTTAGCCAGGGGGCTGGATGCCTACCACTACTACCACCCCCACTCATAGGATGGACAATGCATGACACAACAAGCACACCACAACCTAGGGAATGCAAGATTAAGACATCCCCCCACCACCATGACAAGCGTGTGAGCAGGCTGTGTCAAATGCCTACAACACCGAACATGACTTTGAACATACAATGTGACCCCCTAGCACATGTGCCACACATATATGTGTGTGGCACCCACAATGCAAGCAGCCCATGACCATTGTGGCAATGGGGCCTAAACCCCCATCATCACAGTGACCAAAAGGTAAGTGTGGTGTCCATAGCTGAAGCACATTTTGACCATTGTGGCAATGGGGTCTAAACCCCCATCATCACAGTGACCAAAAGGCAAGTGTGGGGTCCATAGCTGAAGCACATTTTGACCATTGTGGCAATGGGGTCTAAACCCCCATCATCACAGTGACCAAAAGGCAAGTGTGGGGTCCATAGCTGAAGCACATTTTGACCATTGTGGCAATGGGGACTAAACCCCCATCATCACAGTGACCAAAAGGCAAGTGTGGGGTCCATAGCTGAAGCACATTTTGACCATTGTGGCAATGGGGTCTACACCCTCATCATCACAGTGACCAAAAGGTAATTGTTGACAAAGAAAGAGCTGCAACTGCCAAACTGCATGGATCATTCCTGGTCACAGAACCAAAAACTCATCTGTGGCAAAGTAGTGTATGTGTCCCATTGCAACATAAATTGGGGGAGCCAAATACTGCAGTGCAAATGAAACATTCCTTTGGCCATGTGCAGACAAACAACACCCATGGGGGCTGAGACCGTCAACAGTCATCAATGACACAATGACAGAAGTGACCATCAGAATGCAGAACCACATATTTGCACCAATGGGCACACAAATGCAGATACCCTGTGGAGACAGCAGATGTGAGGTGAACAGATACCATACCATGGCAGCAATGGGACACACAAACCATGATCACTGTGCTGACCGATGACCTAGGAGTCCCAGGGACAGCAGGGGAAACACACCAAACAACATACAGCCAATGGCACACCCAAGATATGCCAATGCAGTGGTGCAGATGCACAAACACAAACAGGCAGACCAACACTGTCATCATACACAGCAGGTGAGGGGTGGGGGTGCCAGTGTCCCCAGGCAACAACACAACACATGAGGAGAGCTGAATACCAATCATACAGATGTGCATACACTGCCACACTAAGGTAACTCATGGATCCAAATCCCTATGTGGGCAAGCAGGCATTGACAGGTGAGAGGGAGCACAAAACACACATGTCACACAGGCACGTAGGAACAACAACTGACACAGCAAGTCACAGACACACCACAGCACCACTCCCAGGGCCCCCACAATGTGGTGACCCTGGGCTGAATAAAAATACCACTGTGATGACAAAGCTAAATGTCGTTCACACTGTGAACCACAGTCAGGTGTCCTGAGCAACAAACTACCATCACACCTACACAAGCACAAATCAATCAGCATGGCCAGTAAGCCAAGGCCAACATGGAGGCAGGGGCCTAGCCGGGCAACAACTCTCATCTGCACACACTCAAGACCACACCCTCGACCTCCAACAATGTGCAGCAGTGAAGTACACATGCACTGGTGACATTGCACATGCACCCATGACTATTCCAGGGTGGTGGGTGGGAACCAAGGTGTAGAAACACATCACACATGGACACTCAACAAGACTCCTGAATGTCTGACACACTGCACACTACGCTGTACATGGACATGACGGCAATACCACACCGACCAATGGGATCCCAGCCACAGTCACACACCAATGAAGAAGCCAAGGTCACCCACAAAGAACACACATAGACAACAACCAACATTGCAGCCCGGACCCTAAGGAGTGCCAGCAGTCACACACACAACGTGTCACAATCACTGAAAGATAACACAAACTGGAAATCACATGACAGGGGCAAACAACAAGTGCCAAAGGGAAACCTGACTGTGACCCATCTGCGTCTGCACACAAACTCTGCCCTGACAGCAAACACACCTATGGGTGACACCCTGATGACCAGTAATGTGCCATGCACCCACATCACAGAGAACACAGGGAGAAGACTTTGGGGGAACATAGCTCAAGTCAGCAAGCATCACAAACAGGTACAACACTAGGGATCACAGCATGCGCAGATGAATGGAAGTGAACACACAGACATGCACATACAACACACACCTTGGGCGCAGGCAATGTCACACGTGTACACACTGCCATGAGGGGACTCCACTCCTGTGTGAGGAAAGCTGTGCCATATGTTGCCTCAGTAGGGCCCCATCATGTCAGCTGAGCACTTGGTCACACAATCAACAATTAGCACCAAATGAGGGCTCCCATCACATCAGCCTGGTCATGGATGTGCCAACGGAATCATCAGCACAGATCCAACACACTTGTATAGCAATGTTGCACTGACTACACGGATGAGTCCCTCCCCATTGATGCCCAAACCTGCATGTCCACTGGAGATGGCAACACGGTCAGG